>WTXE01000593.1:0-13615 GCA_022496225.1 Russula aff. rugulosa BPL654 | reverse complement strand
ACAGTTTTTTTAGTAATAGGGTTATAATTACAAATAGTATTTGTTACTAATGTATTAAAAATTGATTTGTAATGGATTGTAGCTTTCAAACAAGCCTAATACCATTAAGATAAAACTTAAAATGAATGAGATATAATTATAAACTTTTTGAATTTAGAGTAGCCATTTGCGGCAGAAGTAAAATTGTTAGCAATCTGAATATACTTTTGATGATATAAATACAATCAATCAAAAAAAACCTCTGCCATTACTAAGTAATCAGATGAGCCAATCTTTCAGTATCTGCTTATCTTTAAATTTAGATCTGCTTAAATAGTATTCAATCTGATGATCAGATTGCTTAGCATTTCCTTGCAATCTATCCAATATATGTTCTCAAAAAGTTTAAAAGTTGTAACTGCCTTATGTATGGAAATATAAACATATTAATATTGCTAATGACTGAGACATATTCAAGTCTAGAGTAGCCAATTACAGTGGAATCAGAGCAGCACATGACCTGCAAAGAAGTGTTCAGACAGATATGATCAGACTCTAAAAGATCTCCTGCCACTGCTAAGCAATTGAATGAGCCAATTGTTTGATATCTTGCTATTTTGAAATACAGATCTGCTTGAATAACATTTGATCTGTTGATCAGATTGCTTAGTGTTGGCAGAGAACACCCTTGTAATTTATGCAATATATGTTCTCAAAAATTTTCAAAGCTGTAACTGCTTTATATTCAAGGATATAAACATATTAAAGTAACAGATACTGAAACAATTCCATATTTATACTAGCCAATTGAAGCAGAATTAGAGAAGCATATGATCTGCAAATATGTGTGTAGATAGATATACTTGGACTGTGAAAAATTTTCTGCCATTACTAAGCAATTGAATCAGCTGATCTTCTGCTATCTTGTTATTTTTGACTATAGATTAGCTCTGATATTGTTCGATCCAATAATCAGATTGCTTAGTGTTGGCAGAGCATCCCCTTTCAATTTGTCAAATATATGTCCTCAAAGAGCTTCAAAGTTGTAGATGCCATATGTACGAGAATATGAATAATAATATTGGTGATGACTGAAATCTAAAGTAGCCAATTGCAATGGAATTAGAGCAGCATGTGATCTGCAAATATGTGTGTGGATAGATATATGATTGGACTCTAAAAAATCTTCTGTAATTACTAAGCAATCAGAGCAGCCAATCTTTCGCTATTTTGTTATCTTCAAATATAAATCAGCTCTAACACTGTCCAATCTGATAATTAGATTGCTTAGTGTCAGGGTACACCTATTATTTCATTTCCTCTATCTCCATAAACGTTTTCAGAACTCTAGCATTTATATTTGCAGAGATATAGGACAATTTGTCAGTTTTAGCTACAATACAAGTAATATTGGAAGTGTGAACAAAGTTACTATTGCATTCAGATATATAAAACTCATATTTTTAATAAAGTTGTCCATATATTCACAAATATAAATGCTACAGTGCTGAAAACCTTTATAGAGATAGAAAAAATGAAATAATAGAGTGTACCCTGCCAACACTAAGCAATCTAATCATCAGATCAAACAGTATTAGAGCTGATCTATATTTGAAAATAACAAAATAGCGAAAGATCGACTGATCTGATTGCTTAGTAATGACAGAAGATCTTTTAGAGTCCAATCATATTTATCCACACACATATTTGCAGATCACATGCTACTCTAGTTCCACTGCAATTGGCTACTCTAGATTTCAGTCATCAGTAATATTAATATGTTCATATCCTCATACATATGACAGCTACAACTTTGAAGCTTTTTGAGGACATATATTTGACAAATTGCATTGAGGTACTCTGTCAACACTAAGCAATCTGATTATTGGATTGGACAATATTAGAGCTAATCTATAGTCAAATATAACAAGATAGTGGAAAATCAGCTGATTCGATTGCTTAGTAATGGCAGAAGATCTTTTACAGTCTGAGTATATCTATCTACACATATATTTGCAGATTGCATGCTTCTCTAATTCCGCTGCAATTGGCTAGTCTAAATATGGAATTGTTTCAGTCATCTGTTACTTTAATATGTTTATATTCTCAAATATAAAGCAGTTACAGCTTTGAAACTTTTTGAGGACATATATTGCATAAATTACAAGGGTGTTCTCTGCCAACACTGAGCAATCTGATCAACAAATCAAATATTATTCAAGCAGATCTGTATTTCAAGATAGCAAGATATCAAACAATTGGCTCATTCAATTGCCTAGCAATGGCAGGAAATCTTTTAGAGTCTGATCATATCTGTTCAAAAACTTCTTTGTAGGTCATGTGCTGCTCTAATTCCGCTGTAATTGGCAACTCTAGACTTGAATATGTCTCAGTCATTAGCAATATTAATATGTTATATTTCCATACATAAGACAGTTACAGCTTCGAAACTTTTTGAGAACATATATTGGATAGATTGCAAGGGAATGCTCTGCCAATGCTAAGCAATCTGATCATCAGATGAATACTATTTAAGCAGATCTAAATTTAAAGATAAGCAGATACTGAAAGATTGGCTCATCCAATTATGTAGTAATGACAGAGGTTCTTTTAGAGTCGATCATATCTATTCACACAAGTATGTCAGATTGCTAACAACATTACTTTTGCCACAAATGGCTACTCTAAATTCAAAATGTTTATAATTATAGTTAAAATGGCCCTTCTGTCCACAATACTTACAACAACTTTATTGTCGATGATGATTCTTCTGCCAGGTTTCCTTTGCTGACTTTGCACTACCTAGGCTACGGCCAGGTCTTTGATCAATCCTGGAGATGCCAGTAGGGAAGGGAATGTGGAGGAGAGGGTGGGCCCTCATATTTTTCAGGGGGGCACGAGGACTGGTATATCACATTCATTTTAAGTCTAATCTCAATGGTATTAGACTCATTTGAAAGCTACAATCTTTACAATCAATTCTAATACCTTAGTAGCAAGTACTATTTGTGTTATAACTCTATTACTAAAAAAACTATATGCTAACCAATACTCATTTGTTTTCAAAACTATATACTAACCAATTCATGTTTGATGTCAAAACTGTATTCTAACTAAGACACATTCAATGTCAAAAACTATATCCAAACCAAGACAGGTTTGCAGTCAAAAACTGTATCCTAACTAAGACAGGTTTTCTGTCTAAACTATATCTCTAATCAAACAGATCTGCTGTCTAAATTGTATCTCTAATCAAACAGGTCTGCTGTTTAAACTGTATTCCTAACTAGACAGATCTGCTGTGTAAACTGTATCCGTAACTAGACAGGTTTGCTGTGTAAACTGTATTTCTAACTAGACAGGTGTGCTGTTTAAACTATATCTCTAATCAGACAGGTTTGCTGTCTAAACTGTATTCCTAATGAGACAGGTTTGCTGTTTAAACTATATCTCTAACGAAATAGGTCTACTGTTTAAACTGTATTTCTAATGAGACAGGTTTGCTGTCTAAATTGTATCTCTAACAAGATGGGTTTGCTGTCTAAACTGTATCTCTAACTGGACAGGTTTGCTGTCTAAACTGTATCTCTAACCAGACTAGTGCCTTCAGGTCCAATCCAGTCCGGTTTTTTGGCTCATTTTCAAATAACTGGAACCGGGACCGGTCCACATTTGTCCTATATTCACCAAAACCGAGACCAAGACCACTCAGACTGGTCAACTGCGGTCTGTGACCTTTACTTAACCGGTTCTGACCAGTCAGGGTTATGACCAGTGATAGACTGGTCATAACCAGTTCTATTGCCTATATACTATATACTTTACAGGTCATCTAACCAACTTATTATATATGTCTAACGTGCTTGATGCCGATGCTTCATTGTTGGGGGTGTGTGTGTGGTCTGTGCATGTGCGTGCGCAGCGTCGAGTCAACAATGTCGCCTGCTTGTGTGACATCATCTATGTGAGTGCACAGTGTCCACGATGCGTCATCGTTGTGTGAGCATCTGCGTTGTCGTTGTTTGTGTGTGCATGCGCATTGTCTCCCCATGTGTGACTGTGGATATTGTCGACACTTGTCGTTTCGTTGTCTATGCATGTGTGTGCACACCGGCATGAGCCTGGGCATCACTACTGCTGCTGCAGTTTGGTTGCCCCCAGCTCACCTTCGCAGTTGAGACAGGTGACATTGAGGTGTTGAACGCATGCATGGTAGAAGCCAAGCATGAGGCCAAGTGGCCCCTGCAAGTACAATCAACCAAGCACGAGCGTGGGCCTGATAAGTCACCACGAGAGGTGCCATATGAACGTGGGCCTGATTGGCCACCAGAGGTGTCGTACGAGCACGACCCAGACATCTTGAAGGGCATAGGCATTTGCAAGCCTAATGGTGCCACAGTGGGCCATGTGGCCATCCTGAAGAATGCCACCCGGGGCATTATGAGAACGAGCCGACCGTCTTGAAGAGTGCTGCTCTTGGCCATCTAGAAGAGAAAACTCAATATATTGAGAGGGGGGGGGGGGCAACTAGGAAGGGTCTGGTAGGCCCAGAGAGGCCCCATTTCGAAGCAACAGAACCAAGGCCTTGGACGACATTGCTACATGAAAACGAAGATGCTGCAGCAGACTTGATGACACGTCATGCGTCACTGTCACACATCTTGTCACATGCGCCTTGCAGCACGAGCACGACAAAAATGTGCGTGTCCAGCATCTTACTCTCTTGAACGCATGCATCCTCACCCTCTCACCTCTCACCTCTCATCCACATGCACCCTCACCCTCTCAGACTTATGGGCCACGCATCCTTGCCCCCATGGCCTCATGGCTACTTCGTGTGTGCGAACTAAGGCACACCACACAGTAAGTGATTTTTTTGACTGCTCATCGTCACTGGCTCACTGGCCTTACCCTTACCCTCTCGCACCTTCATCCTCGTGGACTCAGACGCACGAGCCACACTCACCCTCATCCTCTCAGATTTATGGCCGCGTGCCCTCGCTCTATATTCATGAGCCAATGCTCTGGAACATGCACGCACGCACACCCACAACAACCGTTGTCATCAACACATGCACATGCCACAGACAATGATGGCACGCACGCATGCACGCAAGACACATTGTCATTGACTCGACACCATGCACGTACGCACGCACGCAAATCATGCGTTGTCAATTGTCGAGTCACCAGCCTCTGCGCCATTGCACACATCATCGCGCCTCCACTTGTCACATAGCACAGATTTACCCCCAGGGTCCATTCACTCTCGACTACACATTGTCTTCACAACCACACCGTCAGCTTTCCTGGCATACAGGTTCCATGAGCGCTATGTCGAGTGACCCATTCACACCTTTCTCGCCTGTCTATCGTGGATGTGGTGCCAGTGCCGATGCAGACATTGCGACTCTATACTTCATCGAGGCATGCACGCACATGGGGGAATGACGACGTCGCATATGCACATAGGCAGAGTAGATGCCATGGTGGCCACGTCGCCTGCACCGTACAGAGTGAATACTGTAGTGATCATATACTTTTGTGTACTGTACAGAGTAAATAAAAGAATAAAAAGCTTTTGAAAATGAACTGAAAGTTCAGTTAAAGACTGGTTAAAACCGGTCTCGTGTAGTTACAGGTGCCTTGTAAGTCAGTCAAAACCGAGGACCAATATATCAGATCTATCATGTGACCATAACCGAAAGTCTGGTCACATCAGTTATGGTTCGGTCCGGTCTCAGTTAAATTCTGGTTCTGGTGACTGGACCTGAAGGCACTAAACCAGACAGGTCTGTAGTCTAAACTGTATCTATAACTAGACAGGTCTTATGTTTAAACTATATCCTTAGCCAGACAGGTTTGCAGTCTAAACTGTATCCCTAACCAGACAGGTGTTACGTGTCCCGAAGGATAGGGAGAAGCTTGACAGGCTTCTCCATATGACTGACATGATCTCGATTCAGCTTCTTTCTTTAGAGTTTGATTGTGGACTTGCCTCAATCGGGTTACTGGACTAGTTGGGTACATTTGATGGTTCTGTCTCCTTCTGTCTCCTTCACTATACTGGATTTGGTACGTTGATGGTCTCGTTACTATACTGGATTGGATACTTATGATGGTTGCCCATTATTAATTGATGGCATCACTAATTGATGGACTAGTTGACGCCTCAATGTGGTACATCACTCAGTCAGGACATCTGATGTATGATCCCTTTGAGGTTACTATATTCAGGGTGGTTTCTTGATGGTTGCTTGATTGGGCCTGGCCTCTTGTTACGGTACTATACTTGTCTACTATACACACTTTCTTGCATCTGACTTGGATAGTACCAGTTTTGTATACATAACTACTCAGTACAAAGGTGAAAGCCTTAAGCTTCACTAAATCAACCCTGTGCTACTCAACCATGTGACGAATTGGTCCGCCAATTGTCTTGTGGTCAGTCATAGTCTGAAGCCTCCATTCCTTTCATCTCAAACCCACTAAGAAGGGAAAGCCTCTAAACCATCACTTCACGAAGAACTAACCTTCTTCTACAGAACCCATCACATCCAAGAAGCAACTTAACACTTCTTTGTCAGACATACCTGTTTATTGGCATTTAAAGTTATCTCTGAGACAAGTTGCCCGTTAATCGGCTATCAAAGTTGACTTAGAACTTCTTGCTTCATCAGAATATTCGCCTATCGGCCAAACGCCCCACAGAGTGTAACAACAGGTCTGCTGTTTAAATTATATATCCCTAATTAGACAGGTTTGCTGTCTAAACTGTATTCCTAACCAAACAGATTTGTTGCCTAAATTATATTCCTGCTTTCTAAACTGTATCCTTAGCTAGACAGGTTTGCTGTCTAAACTGTATTCCTGGCTTTATATGTTTGCTGTCTAAAACTGTATCTAAATGGGACAGCTATACCTGTCTTATTTGGACCCAACTTATTAAGCTTTGCTGTAAAAAGGTTGTAGTTTTTTTGACCCCTACTAGTGAATCAGAAAAATTCTATAAAATGGTGAAAATAATATATCATCCATGACTCCCCTGAGACAAATGTGCATGCTCATTGGTCACTGCCTGAACCCATCTTATTGCTTTCTTTATTGTGCCCACCTGAACCCACCTGATAACGCATTTCTGCCTTCAATTGAGCACATGCCTGCATACACTTTGATGTTGCTGCACCTGTGCGATGACATCATTTACTGTGGCTGCACCCAATTGATGACAGCATTAGGCTGATAACAATGCCTGGCTGAGCTGATGATGACTTTTCAGTGACAACTCCTCCCTCTAAACTCTCTTCATGAAATAAAGTTGATTGAAGGAAAGAGGAATGTTGGCAAAAATGTCCCAAGGGAATGCTATTGCTGAACCTTAAGTCTACATTTGCAGATTGTCTTTCTGACCCTAGTGCATTCTTGCATACTCTCTCACATTAGCACCACAATTGTCATGTATGGTTAGACACAATCTGTTTGTGCATGTGAACATGTTTCCTGTTTCCAATAGACAGATTGCTCAAATGCAACATTGAACAAGAGAGTAAGAATCTCCTTTCTTTCTTAACGGTCCATCACTATCCATGTTAGCATATCCTTTATTGGTATAAATTTTCTTTACTTGTTTCAGACCATGTTGTAAATGACTCCCTCTGCAAACCACTGTTGAGCTTATGCTCTCCAATGGTTTCCACTGGAACATCATCTTCACTAATCAGTGTACTTTTTGAACAATACATTTTATCTTGCTTCAGTCTTGAAGGAAACTGTTCATGGTTTGGCTGCTGCTAGATTGAAAATAAGAAATGAAATTTGTGCAATGATTTTGACACATGATGCTTCCATTTTTTCATTACAATTAATTCTGCTAATGTCTATAATCCTCTTGTGAAACTCTTGGCAGGCCATGACATTAATATAGATAATCTACTATCTGACAAAGTACCAAATTTTCATGAATAATTGATTCTTGTCACAAAAGATCCTGTTCTTGCTGCATGTTTCTTTGACCTATATATAAAGGCATTCTTCCATGCTATTTTAAAATGAAATGAAAACTATCAATATTACCTTGTTCTCAGTCTTCTCAGTATAACAAAGGCTTACTATGGTGTGGTAGAGGCTCAAAAATGTGGTTCACTTCACAATCATATACTTATATGGCTAGAAGGAGAACTTAATCCATTGCAAATCTCTACTTAACTTTTGCTTGATCCTGACAACATATTCAAAACTCATTTTATTACTTCCCTTGATGACATTCTCTTGTCAGCAATACTGATGATCCAAGTGACATTCCCAATGTTTCCTCATCACAATTTCACCTATGTTCTGTTCATTCTGTTTTCCATTCAGATCTTAAATGTTTTGAAATTTATAACATTAAACATTTAAAAGATGTCTGCAATCTATCTAAACAGTGTTAGGTTCACATGCATAACTCAGGTTGTTACAAAAATTGGAAAGGCCCTTTTGAATAAAAAATGTATCACTTTGCACTTAATAAGGCTAAAAAAACAAGCGAACTTTTGTTGACAGAACAATCAGTGTTATTCACAGTCGATACTTGGATGGAATGGTGAATCAATTTAATCAGACAATACTAGAAATTATGTGATGCAATATGGATATAAAATTTGTCACTTTCAGCAACAAAGCACACACAATTCTTTATTATATCACAGACTGCATTTTAAAGATGCAGCTGAAAATCTACATTTCATAAAATTTACTAGTAGCATTGAACTAACTGAACTTCTATATTGTTGTGAGCTGCTGCCAGCCAGGCCTCTCCTTGGACCTGGGCAGCAAGCTGGAGCTAGAAAGTGCCCCAGGAGTACGCTTCTGCAGTGCAACCAATGGCAGAGAGGGGAAACATGAATATCAACTTGCCTGCATCGCAGGTGAGGCCGGCTCAACGGCACATAGCGCTCACAATACTAATCAGCACTAGGGCACAAGACTAGCATGAGGAAGGACAGAGAGGTCAAGTTAGAGAGTAGCTACACAGGAGTGTGCCTACTATATACTATTACTAAGCTACAAGTGGCTGATAAGCAAAGTAAAAGATATGGCACTGTGCGACAGACTAATTCCTGACATATATTGAACTGGATGCTGACAAAATTAAACAAGCAAAACAGATTCTCATGTGAAGTGCAAACACAATAATTTTGTCTCTAGAACTCTCCACTCAACAAATTTCTTCTTATAGTGGGCTCAAAAACCATTGCATTGTGCAGGAGTTTTGTGATGGGAAAGGGGGGGGTGTGGCACTTGGGTTCGTGAGAATGGCACTTGAAACTGGTATGTCAAGCCTGCAGCTGCAGTGGTACTCAAAAATTATTATGTGAGGGACTTGCATCCAAACACAATTGCTGCATAGAGCAACTCCTGTAGCAGATAGACTGAAGCATAGGGCTTAATCCTACAGCAACTTCTTTACTTGTTAAGCACAAGTACTAAGCTTGGATGTCTGCTTTGATATCGCTCAAGCACTAAGCATGGGGTAGTCACCTGCCTTTAAAGGTGACTGAAAGTAATGATAGATGATGAGAGGGTCCATCCAATAGAGATGGGAGGTTACAGAAATAGTATATGTGTGTTCAGTAAAGCTGAACTTGGGGTTCAGGAAGCTAAACTGCAGTCCTTAAATACATGTAGTTCTATCTAGATTGGATAGTTGGATCATCTATCAACTGTCTAATGAGATCAAAAGTATAGTACAACTTGATGAAATTGAAGTAATTGAGTAATAGCTGTGATCCTGATAGGATTGAAGCAATTGAGTATCAGCAGAGATGAAATCATGAGAGATGGATAGCATACATGGAATGTGAGAAGAAATTTCCAAACCAGTTATCCAAGGTGAATGTGGCCTTACACCACCCCTGTCACTAGGGAGATGGTTTCACACATCAACGCTTGATAATGACCTGGGGTAATTAATTTTGCATACAGGCCTCCTTCTGGGCTACAAGCTACCAGACAGTGAGGTAAATTGTTCTTGGATTTTCTGGTGTTCTGAGAGAAAGAAAAAAGAATCAGGGTTGCAAATGTCACATGGCTCCTGCCACTGCTGTCCACCATTATGGTCTTAACATGCCAGGATAAATAAGGCTGGATTCACTCTTTTGCTCTGGCATTGATGAGACGACCCATGATGACTCCAAACTCCACATCCACCTTCTGTTTGTCTGCTGCATAGACCCTCCACTCCTTTTTGGTGAAGGACTGAAGGTGCTTCAAGTGGAGACCTCTTTCCATGAGCCCTTGCTTCTCAGGGATATGTCAAAGTTGAAAAACATCAGCTGACATGCCAGGATCTTCTAAGGCCTTGAGGGCTCAATTAACAGCAGGCTCCAATGTGTACTACTCTGTGAACATGGTGAGATTCAGCAGGCCCACATCCATAGGTGGTCCCCAATTCTCTTTAGTGTGTAGGGGTAACACAGAGGCTGAGGCTGCAGTGGTTAAAAGTCACTTTATCCTTACTGTTCCTTTATCCGTCTGTCAGCATCTGTCTGTACAGTTCAACTATAAATCCATCAACTTCATTGCCAGTTTGACACAGCAAATGTTGAATCTCTACCATGCCACAATCAGATACTTTCATTCCAAGTATAGCCCATGGCACAATGGCAATTTTATCAAGAATCACCCCCTGTGACATCCAATGTCCTGCTGTATCAATACCCACACCCTGCCGACTCAAACTTTCATCAATGCTTGTGGTCCCATATTCCACAGATGCAGAAGGTTACCACAGTATGCATTGCAAGGCTCATCTCCAACCACTGTGACAGGAAGAATCTCAGGCCAAAATTTCACCTCAACATTTCAAGCCACCATCACAAGCCCTAGCAGTAGCAGCAATCAATGTCCAATATGTTTCAAAAGCCCCATCTACATTATTGTTGTCATTTCACAAATTGTTGAGGCTTGCACTGTGGCACATCCCAAAGTGTCTTGTCATGCTGACACCACTTGCCAACTCTCCCAAGAGTGCTCCCCTTGCCACAGCAATCTCACGTGAAAGCTGGACAGCCTGGACAATGTCAAGTATTGTGCCAGTGCAACTCATAGGCTGAGACGCATCAGCAACAACCGTGACATCCTCAGCCATTGCTCCTGCAGTCAGCAAAGAATAGTATTTTTTCTTTTTTCAAGTTCAGAAAGGGCTCTAAATTGATGGTGTCTCAGGTTCTCTTTTCATGAGAGGAGTGTCTGGGTGTCCTGCACAGCCAATAGACACCACAGCAGAGTAGAAATGGTCCAAGGCATCAGGATACCTAATTTGTTCTCAATATTTGACATCACACAACAACTCCAATGGCTCATCACTATCAGGTTGTATATCATATTTTAGATATACTCTGTCATGTGTGGTCATGTACACAACTCTTTTTGAGGGCACAGAAAAAGTAAAGAACAAAAAGCAAGACACAAGCAAACCTACAAACAAGACAATTGACAATGGCTTCATAAACGTACTTGCTCCACAGGTCTCATTCAATGACAGTACAGGGACCAGTCCTGTGCTCTTTCTCCCTAGGACTGAGACTGGCATTCCTGGATACTGGTTAGAGATACAGTTTAAACAGCAAACCTGTCTAGTTAGAGATACAATTTAAAAAGCAGACCTTTCTAGTTAGAAATACAGTTGAAACAGCAGACCTGTCTGATTAGAGATACAGTTTAGACAGCCAGCCTGCTTCATTAGAAATACAGTTTAGACAGCAAATCTGTCTAGTTAGAGATACAGTTTAAATAGCAGACCTGTCTGGTTAGAAATACAGTTTAGATAGTAAACCTGTCTAGTTAGAGATAGGGTCAAATGCAATGGTCCCATTTGGGTCAATGCTTGTGCCATGGCCAACATCAAGTAGCTAGTTTGCAAAGTCATGTTTGTCAAGTGTTGATTGAGCAAGGCACATGTTTGTCAAAAGTATTAGAACCTTAATGTTCTTCCACAGATAGGAGCAAGGAAGAGATGCATAAATTATATTTTTTGTGAACATTCTGGTCGAACAGGTCATGTTTGTTGAAAGTTGCCTCCAAATACAATAGTCTTTGTCAGGAATTAGTCTGTCGCACAGTGTCATATTCTTTTACTTTGCTTATCAGCCACTTGTAGCTTAGTAATAGTATATAGTAGGCACACCTCTGTGTAGCTACTCTCTAACTTGACCTCTCTGTCCCTTCTCATGCTAGTCTTGTGCCTCAGTGCCGATTAGTATTGTGAGCGCTATGTGCCATTGAGCCGGCCTCACCTGCGATGCAGGCAAGTTGATATCCATGTTTCCCCCTCTCTGCCGTTGGTTGCGCTGCAGAAGCGTACTCCTGGGGCGCTTCCTAGCTCCAGCTCACTGCCCAGGTCCAAAGGAGAGGCCTGGCCGGCAGCAGCTCGCGACAGTCTTCCCACCAAACATAGTATTCTTATTGTTATAAATGTCATGGAGGGTACAATAAAGTGCCTTGTGTGTGAAGCAACATTGCATTGGTGCCTTGTCTCATATGATAAGGTCATCAGCATATAACAGCTCTGCATGTCTGTTTTCTTTTAGGATATTGTATAGGGAATCTGTGTTAAGGTTATCAATTGGTATGTGAAAAGTAGAGTAAGCCATGCACTTGCTGGGAAGGAGAAGTGCTGCAATACCACTGGAAGCAGTACACAGAATGATCTTGCCCATCTAGCAAAGACAATGACAAATTGTTTTGTAAACATATGTTTTTCCAGTTCCATCAGCACCACTGAGGAAGAAAATGCCACTGAGGCCTTGAATAATACTGTTAATGGTTTTTTAATATACTTAAAACTCTTCTGACACAGTCTGAATATTGTCCATATGTTGTTGGAAAGACTGCAGTTTGGTGTCAAAGTCATAATGACCTGATCTATAATTAGTTGATTCCCATTTAGGTATCATTAGCAAAAGATCCATCTGCTTTAACCCTCTTGATTTAGTTTGAAATGGTGAAACACAAGATTATTGCAGGTTCTATGTATTCATGATGCATGTCATGTGTGTGCCTGACCCTTGCTCTCTTATCAATAGCATTTACCCCAACATTGATAAAGTTATACTGCCACCATTTTATTTCCTTAACCATATCATTAGAGCTCTGAGAAATGCTAATGCTAAGATTTAAACACTGTAATTCTCAGTCGCTTTCCTGGGCCAAAGTCTACATTTTTCAGTGGCCAACTCTGTTGAGTCTGAGTCAGGAGTCAACTCAAATACTGAATACATCCCCATTAAGTTCCTACAGTCATTGATGCATCGAAACTTCCTCCTGGAGAACTTCATCTCAAACACTCATTCTACTCTGGAACTGAGCCCCAGCTCAAAGCCTTTGCAATGGCACATGCCTCATTTACTGAATGAAACCTGACATGTTCTTGAGGTTAAGATTCTTGGTGGACAGCATAATAGTGAAGTTGCACTCATTTCACACATTTTGCTTATTCCTTTCACACAACCTGAAATGACTTTTTGTCTACACCACTGTCAGTTTCCTGTCCATCTTGTGTTTGTGCTGACCATTAACAAGGCACAGAGGCGATCTGTTTGCCATGTAGGTGTTGATTTGCATGAACCTGTGTTTTGCCATGGACAACTGTACATTG
>WTXE01000592.1:0-13631 GCA_022496225.1 Russula aff. rugulosa BPL654 | reverse complement strand
GGGACGGACGAAGTGGGCTCTGCGGGGCTGCGACGCCCCATTCGGACAGGAAGGTCGTTCTTTCGTACTAGACAAACGGGACAGCGGCAAAGACGGGGTAGAATATCGACGAATTAAATGAATGACCACACCGACTAGGTTGTTGTGAATGGGGAAAGTTAAGCGTGTAGAGGGGAGGTATAGGCGGGCGAATGACGTGTTGATGGGTTGGTTGTAACTCACTCGCGGGACCCAACTGCGCAACACCCTATATGCCCCACGAGGTGACTCGCGGACACTACCATAGCACAAAGTATTACACAAACTCCCCCTGTATTGTAAGTACATCATGGAACCAACGACTATACAGACTCGGAACCATACTCGGAAAGTAGATCTAAAATATCCTGTCGTCGTGTACTGGGAAGGGGTCCTGCCTGATTTGTCGCGCGCGTTGACATCTGCGCCATGCTTCAGTAACAATCGCGCGACCTCGATCTTACCCCTTCGACTGCCAGTGCAGTGAAGTTCTGTCAAGTTATCCCGGGCATCAATCGCCGCCCCGCGTTCAAGTAGCATTTGAGCAAACTCGACGCGTCCTGGTTGCCGCGTCGAAAGTGGAGTCAACCTCTAATGTCTCGAGCATTGAATCTGCGCCATGATCAAGAAGACATTGCCCAACACGGAGTTTCCACGGCTGGCAGCCCAATGCAGGGAAGTCGCGTCGATCACATCCCGGCTATCGACATCCGCGTCGTGTTCAAGTAGTAATGAAACAATGTCGGTATATCTTCCTTTCGTCGCAGCATGCATCGCGGTGCCTTTATGATCGGTCCTAGCATTCACGTGCTCTGGATGCTCGGCGATGAGGTGTGCTGCCAAGTCACGAAATCCGTGCATTGCGGCGTGATATAGGGGGACTGCTCAGGTTTCTCCGGGCGCATAGTGGCATGCGTTATTTTACTTTGTCGTAGATCCAAAGCCACGTCGCAAAGTGTGGCTTGTCTTCATCAAAAAGACATTCCATCCCATCTTGATCCGTGCCGATACACTCCCAAATTTCCCATGCCTTGGCCAATACTCAGCAGCGTACGGAGCCAACGGAAAGTCTTGATGTTGTCTCGGTCAATGTGATCGTCCAATCGAAGGAGAACGCCAATGCATGCTTGTGCAAGAATCGTATGTGCCGCCTCGAGTTCGATGTGATAGCGCGAGACATCTCGCAGGGCTCCGCAAGTCGGTCCGCCGTCAAGAATTCCTTGACAGAGAAATGTGAGAATTGAACGACCCGCGAATCCCGTCCTTGACTATCGTGACCAAACTCGAGCACGCCAACATTATTGCCCCTTCTTGATCCTCCCATCGCCAATTCGAATTTAGCTCGGGATCCCTTCCGCGTCGAAGTTAAACGCCAGGACTTCTGCAAGTTCTTTGACTTAAGCGGGCGAACAGCAGCTACAAGACATTGCATCAATCGATGTGCAAGTCTCTGGTTCGGCTTCCTGATCTCCTTTAGTATCCGTTCGTACGTCTCGTCCAGGCTGTCCGGCAACTCCTCCAGGGTATGCTTAATACTTGGTGGGAGGCAGTCCAGTAGGATTTCCAGTTGGCAGAACGCCCACCTAAACCTATTAAATGATCCAGGTTAGGATTCGCTAATAAGCAGACAACAACGCCCTTACATCCCGTCCGCTTTTTCCGTTAGTGTCTTAATAACCAAATCCTTGTCCTCTTTCCGCCATCTCCGTGTCCTTCGATCTGATTCTACAATAGACCGACATAATTGGCAATATCCTCCTGCTGTCCACTTTCATCGTGAAGTGACACAGGGCAGGCAGTCAAAGGTCCGAGGACAGCCTGAATGTCGAGCTCAGGTCGGCTCGTAACACATATGTGGAGATTTGGAAGCGAAGGCCGACGAGTTCTTCCACAAAGTCGATGACCTCTTCTCGCGGTGGTGGGATGGTGGATGTCTTCGGGCACTCGTCGAGGGCATCCAGGATGATGTATGTAGGCCCTTGTGCGTCGAGGAGGATGAGCATTTCTTTGAGGCATTCGAACATGAGGCGATCGCTGGGTTGCTTTTCTCCTCGATCGTGTGCAGAATAGAGTCGGGAGAGTATATCGCAACAGGGATCGGACCGAGCAGAAAGTTGGGTAAGAAGAGAGGGAAGCAAATTGTGAAGTTTCTGCTTATGGATGTCCTTGAAGTCAAAATAAAAGTAGGCCATCGAGGCCATCCCAGCATCGCGCAGGGCCATGATGTCTTGTATGATCGAAGAACTGAACAGATATGTTAGTTCAACAAGGTAGAAAGAATTGAAGAAAGACGAACCAGAGTATACTTTTGCCTGATCCCGCTACAGAGTCGAGAGATGATCAGGGGTCCGGCCTACGCACAGTAAGGGTTAAAAGTTACACACGCTTTCCATGTATCCACAAGAATGAACCAGTCGATTTCCATTGATTAAATATTTGGCCTTGAAAAAACCATTGGGCTGTACCGTTGTGATGGACTTTGGAGGCAAGGTTATGATTGATGGATGGATCTGACGACGAAAGCCATCGTAAGAGATTATCTCTGAGCTGATTCCCTGTGTGATGGTTGAGCCCTCAGGAGGACGAGTAGGATTAACGAGATAACGAACGGTTGACCTCTCGAACCTCAGAAGAAATGACATTTACATCGCTACCAATGCCTTGCACCCTGTTGTCGACGTCTTGAACGTTATTACTAACATCTTGAACTTTGTTGCCAACGTCGTGCACATCACCTTGGACATCTTGTACCCGCCCGTCGATGTTTTGGACCTTGTTGCCAACATCTTGCACATCGCCTTGGACATCCTGCACCCGCCCGTCGACATTTTGAACCTTGCTGCCAACATCTTGCACCTCGCCATGGACATCATCAACTTTGCCATCGACGGTATGTGCGACCTTCAGTAGCTCCGCAGATGCCATCCGTGCCTCTTCTTGTGTCAATCTGTCCAATCTTTGCAGGCTGTCCTCGATGTCTGTGTTCCCCACCAATTTCCTGAAATACGTTTCTGCACAGACGCGTCAGTCAAGTCAAGAATCGTAGATCTACACAGCATTGACTCACTCAATCGCCCACGTTTCACTTCCTTCGTCGCCATCGCAAGGATAGTGAGTACCTCGGCCATAATATCAACAATTATGTCCGTCATAGCCGTAGTCGGTGTAATGCCAGTGTAAATCTCAAGCCGTTGGAAAAATCGTTCGATGCAGTTGAAGAGAGCGATAAGCTTGTCTCGGCTAGCGCGAGCATCTTTAGCCGCCTGCGTCACGGGTATCAAAATAGGTCGTGCAAGGGAATCGCGAAAGACACGGACCAGGAGAAGAACGCCAATTCCCGTAAAAATTATATTTGCAGGTGGGAACGCCTGAGAGGTGAAAGGGTAAAAATTAGATTCGAAAATATTATAAGGAAACTGGCTGATATTCACAAGCCCAACAACCCCGCCAAGGGTAGCGGAAAATGAGTAAAGGACGTTCACAGTCGGGGTGACCCATGTCGTAAGTACATCATCACTATTCTGGGATTGATCGAACTCGGGGGTTTGTTCTCGGAGTACGGCGAGGATAGCTTCGGAAGAATCACAGGACTGAAGCCTGGGAAGGAGCGGATGCTTGGCGAGGTCTTGCTTGGTCTTCCGCTTGTATTTTTCCAAAGCAGCATTGAAAATAGAGGCAAAGTTGGAATGGGAGGTAGACGTGGAAGGGACAGCGGACATGATGTGACTCGCCCGTGGAGAAGAGAGGGGAAGGGATAGTCGGTGATGGGCGATTGATACGAAGGGCGCATCGATAAATAGCCGCCCTAGCCTGAGTATGTGACAGCCCACAGCCCACTCACAGCCCACGTTCCGTAAGAGACACGAGGTGACAGCGACACTGGCAAAGAACGCCTGGGACCTGCCAAGCTCCCACCGACGTTGCCTGTCCTGGTATTTGTCCCGATCTAATTAACTTCCTGTCTATATTTGCAGAGTAGTCTGAGAATCTCCAAGTTCCTAGACAGGCTGAAGTCGCTAAACTGTAATATCGACGCCGCCAGACCATCCGAGTCGCACCAATTATTTGGGGGACATCAATGGTCCAACATAGTTTCAAGCGTGATGGCACAGTCGCTGGAGAAGACTTGGAACAACTTGATCACTGGCTCTACCAGTGCTTTGTGGCCCGCGCGGCGGCGAGACATAGCGAGAGCCTGAGAATAAGGAAATCGCGATTCCTTTTATTGTAAGCTCGGTATACAACGCATACAACGTCTTTACAGTATCCGCCTTCTCCGTTAGATCACCGTGTAGATAGATAGCAGGTTGTAATGTGAACAGTCCGACGACGATATTATATGTTAAACGTTAAAATACATACGATAATACCCTCTGTTTCACCTTTCCTTTAAGACTCGGCTCATCTTCTAAAGCTTGCTTCAACAAGCGGATGCCATGGCAACGAGCCAGATCGAGCACCTCGCGCGACGCGCACCGTCTTCGCAAACACGAACTGTATGTGCGCACGTACCTCCTTCGCTGCATCATCATGATGGTCAACGCCTTTCCGATTCGCCCACGGTTGGATCACCCTCTTGCCAGCCTGCACGGTGCGCGCCCAACACCTTTTCTTTCATCCCGCCAACGGGCGATACCCGTCCGCGGAGTGTGATCTGCAGATGGACAACACTATTGTCAGAGCGGGGGCAAAAAAAAAGAGATAATATTTTTGGCGTACCTCACAGGCCGCGGCAGTCGTAGGAGGGACATACTTCCCCGTCAAGAAGAATACGATCGTATAGACCTGTACCAGATCCACGAACGTCGTATTAGCACCAAACCCACTCAAAAATGCGGACTACGTACCATGACGACA
Source organism: Russula aff. rugulosa BPL654 (assembly GCA_022496225.1). Lineage (NCBI taxonomy): Eukaryota > Fungi > Basidiomycota > Agaricomycetes > Russulales > Russulaceae > Russula > Russula aff. rugulosa BPL654. Next base: position 8,756 of record WTXE01000592.1, on the reverse strand, counting down.
CCAGCACTCGGTCCATCCTTCTTCTGCGCACTTGCGGGAAGGTGTACGCGTACGTCTTGACCCAACTGGGTGCGAGCTCCGCGATCTCTTTGATAACCTAGACAGACATAAGGAAATCTTTTTTAAACCAGGGGTCGCTAGTTCCATGAAGCCAGAGACGCACATCACCAAGCAAACCGGTAAGCTTGAGGTTCTCATTCAATTGCCAGATGTCGTGATACTTTCAACGGGCATGAGCTCGCCCTTGCCCATGCCGGTCACAACCAGGCCCCAAACGACGCCGCGCCGCGCCTCGCGGTCACGGTACTCACGGTCATGTCACGACAACCCTAAGATCTTCTCAAGTCCATCCAGCTCGACGACTGGATCGTATCCAGCGTCACCAAGCCTTGCACTCTTATCCAATCCGCCGCCGGCATCGGTGCTACAGTAGGTGAGGACGGTAGCGAGGTGACAGGGACTCGACGGCACTGATGGTCCGCGCGCATCGACGTGGGGAATTGCTCTCGAAGGACAGCAAGGATGGCTTCGGATGAGTTGCAGGATTGAAGCCTGGGAAGGAGCGAAGCTAGGTCTTTCTTAGTCTTCTGTTTATAAGTTTTCAAGGCGGCGATGAAAACGGAGGCAAAGTTGGAATGCGAAGAAAATGTCGAAGGGACAGAGGTCATGGCGTGACTGGCAGGAGAAGAGAAGGATAGGGATAGTTGGTGGTTAATGATAGGTACGAAGGGCGCCGCCCTTGCAGCCTGAGTATTGTAAGAAGACGAGGCGGCTCAGAGTCAACATCATCAGAGATGGCGGGAGCGAACTTCATGGTGGACCAGAAGACTGTGAAACTTTCCATCATGCTCCGCTTCTGCGCATAATTGAGACCCACGAGCAATGTTGTGGTTTTTTGACGGACAAATCACAATATTTCTCGTGAATCTCAATGATTGCAACCTTAAGTCGACACATACGACAGAATACAAATCTTTCGATGATTGTCTTCGAGGCCGCGGAGGATGGCAGCCCCAGTCGCAGGCTCTCTTCTTCAGGCATCAATCGCAACAAGTTCACTCAACTGCAGACAGTGCAGAGCCTACACCGTACTGCACCAGTCTGGCCTTCTACGCGAGCACGCTTCCGATGGGACGATCTTCGACCAGAAAATTTACGACGGGTAGGTCGTCCCTTGCGTCCTCGTGAGCGGGCTTCCTGAAGACTGCTTGAGGACAGAGGATAGGATTAAAAAAATAACATGGTTCGTCATCTTTTCTGTATACCAGTCCCAATCGTCCCCGCGCATCACAACCCAGACCAATCCAGCGAAGGAGTAGTACAACTTCAAGCACACCCAACCCGTTTTCTACCTTGCACTTCCCTCCAGTCTCGACCCGTCCACCTTCTCGAGCATGTAACGCGTTTACTCAGTCAAGTCTATCCGCACCCGCCTGTCCAAGCCACCAGAGCAGAGTAGGATCGACCGACCGAGCGCTGCCTCTTCCGAGCCAAATCTCGGTGGTTGGGACACGGGGTTCACCGCGACCACTGGCAAATGCTGCTCAGGATTTCTTTTCCCGCTCACCGTCATGCCACGCTGCTTCAATACTTATTCATCCTTTTTTGTTTTACCAGTTCCTCTGTCGGGCTTTTGCGCGCTCGAGGAAGGATATTGATATTCACCAGCCCAACACCCTCACTAAGAGTCGCGGAAAACGCATACAATGACATTCACCGTCGGGGTGACCCATTTTGTGAGTCCATTATCGTTATTCTGGGATTGGCTGAATGTGGGGATTTGCTCTCGAAGGACGGTGAGGACGGCCTCGGGGGAATTGCAAGATTGAAGCCTGGGAAAGAACGTATCTGAGGCCAGCCTGAGGTCCTTAGTCTTAACGTCTTGGCGTCCTCGGACCATCTTTGGTCATCGCGAGGTTAAGCCCACTATGATCGCGCTGCGAGGCTAGTGCTATCATGATTCTATTCGTCCAATAATGTATTACAGTCTATATGCAGTGTGGTTAAGGCCGCTAAGGCGCGTGGGGCTTTCTGGCCTGACCGGGACACAGGAAGGGAGCCTGCCAGCTGCGCGGGTGGGCGGGAGAACTCCGTAGCGCTGCAGGCTCCCGGCGTGACCAGACTGTGCCTACAAGTGTGGAATATCTGCTATAGTACGGGGCGTCGCTGCTGAGTCGCAGTGTATGCTTTGGTGCCCTGATTCTATGGTGACACAGCGAATCAGTGGTGACCGGTGGGGAGCTGAGTCTCCGTCGGTTCTGGATATGCGTGCGAGAGTCCTACGGGAGTGGTGGGAGGGGAACAAAAACAAGCAAAACAGCAGGAGCGAGCAAACAAGCGGGGACGGGCGGTGGCAGCGGTAACAAGGGAGAAGAAAATCGATGACCAACATGCTCTTCACTCAACTCTTCTCATGCTAGGCCAACCATGCTTTATTCGTTCTTTCTTGTTCTGCCAGTTCCCACGTCGAGATTCCGCGCGCCTGTGCTGGCCCAAATGACGGGCGGGCTGCCTCATTCTGCCTCATTTTGTGCCTCCGCTCCGCCCTGTCGACCTTGCCATCTCCTCCGTCCCTGTCATACCCTCTTCACTATTTATTACCTTCGATGGCGTCAAGATTTGCGCCAACCTCGCTTCCTCGTCCTACGATTCTCCGCAGTCCTCTATTCTCATGCCGAACATCCTGTCTCAGAGTACTGTATGTTGTTTCCTGCCAAAAATGCCGGCGTTTCGTCTCTTCCCGTTTCCTTCGACTTTTCTGTCATCTTTCTTCACATCATCTCCTTGATTCATCGTCATCTCGCCCTTTACCATTCCCAAGTGGCCTTTTTTGATTTATTTTGAAAGCTTCGGATCATCACCTCGAGATTCGACCTGGTACTTGACCACCAGGTTTGAGCCCACTGTAGCCGTATGGATGTGAATGCCGCATGGGAGACGGATCTAGTAGGAGTAAGGTGATTAAACCAGGTGCCAGCTGTATACTTACGAAGTAAGATGAGTATTGTAGCATCGAAGGACTAGATATACTTATGACGCGCTTTTGGTCGCTTGCTAGTGTATGCGCAGAGTTTGTCGGCTTTAACCCCGGTCTTACCAGTGGGTAAACACAAAGAAATGTAGTAATACCATATAATTGCTCACTTCCGCGTAGACCATCTGCGCAGTCGTATGTATTGGAACCAGAGACACTGTATTGGTAAAGGCGTAGTCGACGCACACCACGTCCAAAATGGCATCATTACGCAGTAGGGGTTGTATGAGAAACGCACAACAATATGGGGGCTTTGATGGTTTTGGTCACCTTACGCGGCCCTTATATCTCCGTCGAAGTTGGTGACAGTGACGGAGTCTCTCCTGCCCCGACAGGGGCCTCCGATGCTTTATCTTATCGTTATATTTCTGGTCTTCGATGGCGTCTTTGAGAACAACCTCCTGCGCTTCGTACCTATTCGATCTCCGCGTCTTGCGCAATCAACGCACGCAAACGGACAACAGCGAGGTACTCCGTTAGCCGTCGTTTGACATAATCAAGGCCAAAGTGATCCGCATCGAGTTGCGACTTTGCGTTGGGGAGGAAGTCGGACGTAAAGGTATCCGAGCCAGTGGCGGTGGGATTCAAGACAGGGCGGTAAGCCGTTCGAGCTGAGCATGGTGTCAGATACGATACGTGGAGAAGGAAAGAAAACGGAAGTACGCACGCAGTTCCTCACAACGCAATGTTCCGTATTTTGCGGAGGAATTCGCCTTAGGGCGGCGTGCCTCGGTTGAAGCAACGCCGCGAACTTCGGTACCTGTGTGAAGCCCGTTGCCTCAACGAACGAGTACATCAAAGCGTCCCCATCCTCCGTGATATTCACACTAGCGTTCAGGTCGGTATTGGCCTGCTTGAGGCGCTGCGGCTCGGCGTTGATGGCGGCGAGCTGTTATCGCAGAAAACGCGCCTCTTGTTGCTTCGAGAAGGACTCGTCTACAGCTCACTGTAAACTCCGAACATCATGAATTTCAGTATTTAAAATGGCTGAATAAGCGGCGAAAAATAACTGAATTTCAGACTTAAAACACATGAATAATGACTTAAAAATACTGAAATTCCGCAGTAAAATGCGTGAGATTTCAGTAAGATTTCAGTCACTTATCACCTGAAAGTCATGGAAATCTGCACCCTTGAGTCACACATTATTTGTCGTAAATTCACTTATTTTATAATGGAATTTTTAATTCAAAAAAATAATGATTTTCAAATAATAAAGTACTGATTGAATCACACATTATTTGTCGTAATTCCATCCATTTTATAATGGAATTTTTAATCCAAAAAAATAATGATTTTCAAATAATAAAGTACTGATTGAATCACACATTATTTGTCGTAATTCCATTCATTTTTTAATGTAGTTTTTAACACTAAAACATATTGATTCTAATGACAATTTGAGCTCCATTATATCACTCATTCACGCCTCATCACTGCTCGTGTCCAAGTCATGTTCAGCATCCAAATCAACGATCCCTTCCACCTTGTCCTTCCCTTCAGCAGCTGCTTTAGCCCTGGCCCTAGCAACCTTGCGCCAATACTGGCGCTGGTTATTGAAGTGCATCTTGAGGTATTCCTTGCATCAGGAAAAGATCCATCTGCTTGAAAATGGCTTAAAGTCCTTAAAATGGCTTTTTAGCGTTCCAAGAGCTCTCAAGCTAAATAAGCCCATATTTTTTTGTTTTTTGTTTTAAGCATAACTCAGTCAATTCTTGTCCAATTTGCATGCTTAAGGCTCATTTGAATCGCATTAAAAAGGGCTACATCATGAATACATAAATTTGCAATATTCCACATTCACCATTTCAAGCTAAATTAAGAGGGAAAAAGCAAATGGATCTTTGCTGATGTGATCGGCCAGTCACCTGCAAAGCGCTTGAGCATCGGAAGATCGCGCCTGGCCTACAAATAAATAAGTCTAAGAGTTTCAAATAAGTGATATGCTTACCAGCCTACATCAGCAAAAGATCCATCTGCTTTTTCCCTCTTAATTTAGCTTGAAATGGTGAAATGTGGGAATATTGCAAATTCTATGTATTCATGACGTAGCCCTTTTTAATGCGATTCAAATGAGCCCTCAAGCATGTAAATTGGACAAGAATTGACTGAGTTATGCTTAAAACAAAAAACAAAAAAATATGGGCTTATTTAGCTTGAGAGCTCTTGGAACGCTAAAAAGCCATTTTAAGGACTTTTAAGCCATTTTCAAGCAGATGGATCTTTTCCTGATGTAGCAACGCGTGCAATTTTATGCACATCTTGACGCGACCAAATCTTCGTATAATTAAGTCCTGCTGCAGTTGCATAGCGTCCAACGACAGCCTATAATACATATAATTAGTTACAATACTCAGCAAGAATGAAAGAGAACTTACACGAAACTGAACATATGCCATGTCATCATTTGCAAGGCTCATATCCGCTTGAAGGTTACCGATCTTAGATGGTCGTTCAACTGTGTCTTCCGTAGATGCAGCTCTAGCTGCTTTCTCTTGAACTCGCTTCAGCTCGAGCTTCATTGCAACGAGCTGAGCTAAAAAATAAATAAATAAATCACGCACACATAAAAAAAAAAAAGCGACTCACCACGTAAAATGATCATCTCCGCGTCCTGGTCTTCAGGAGTTGGATAGGTGGTGACGACATCCATTGCCTCGGGGCTCAGATCCCGATGGACCTCAGCAACTGCTGAAGTACATACTGTCAAGTAATTAGCAGCGAATGATAGTGACGAACACACATATGTGATATACCTTCATTTAGGGCCGGCGCAGCGTGCTGGGAAGCTGTGCGTGTGTCCCTCACCGAGGTTGTGGTGGATGCGGAGACTAAGGCCACAGATGCAGGGCAGCCGTTGCAGGAGGATGCTCCTTGCCCTGAGTGGCACGATTCCGAGAAGCCTTCTGAGCAGATGTCTTTGCCATCGGTCCTTCAGTGCAAGAGTTTTCGCCGCAGGCCTCTTCTTGGCTCCAGCTGCAGGTTTAGAAGGCATTGAAAGTGTCAGATCAGAGAAAGAGGGGAGATGTGTGAAGACTAACAACGCACCAACGTCCACCTTTTATATCACATCCCCTCACCGTCCACCTGTGCGAAGCCTGATCTCAAGTCGTGAGAGCTATCTCTGAGTCATTGAAAAAATGAATGGAGTCACCACAGCCAGTAAATTGGTGAACAGTATTGTAGTTGACTGCGAGCTTGAGAACAAAAGGAATATGTTGCGACGAGAAGGAACAAGTTGAACTTTGCGACGCGACGCGACGCTAAAGAACACACTAAGTCATGTGATTGTTCCCACGGCTGCGAAAACCATTCAGTTGTAACAAGTCAACAGCTCCAAGATCATCGATCATCAACGAGTCATTAACGGTCAGTCTCCGCTTCTCCTATGATTATTGCCAGCCCCAGAACTAATTCTCTATTTCTTTCATTCTCGACGCCATCGCGGGTTCCTGGCTGCCACTTAATGTCTTCGGATCATGGTCGATGATCTGTCTGACTCAAGAGATGGTGGTAGTATTGTGTCCCTCACTCTCATCGCCACACCGCCCTCTCACTCTCACTACACCCCTCTGTAAGGTGGATGACGTGGTTGTGCTCGCACAGATCACGCCAGTGCCCCTTATCACATGATCTGAGCCGTCCGGAGCACCCTAGCTTGATCACTCTCACGACGCTTCGGTTTTCTCTATCGTCCTGGATCGCTGACTCGGAGCAGTCGGCCGAGGTGATGCCCTTCTTGTCCTCACTTGACTTTTGCTTTCCCTCCAAAATTCCCATTCGCTCTCTGATTCTCATTCATTCTTGCAGTCGCGGCCATATGCGTGCTTTTCGCTCTCGAATAAGTACGTTCTGTTGCTTTAAGTCTCTGTCTCTCGATCCAGCCCTCTCCTCTTTTGTCATTCATCAAGCAGCCCTCGGCTCCGATGACCCACGCGTGCGACTTCGTACTTTACTTAGGACATCGTGTAGCAGGTTTGGTGCATCACGTGACTCGTTGTTGTTAGGTGGCCACTGGGCCGCGTGTCCAGTTGCAATTGTCTTCTTCGATCCACTTTCATTTTCCTTGTCCGTACTCGCGTTCCCATGGGCTCTGAAGCCCTCGATACTCTTAGCATCCTCTCATGTATTTAAGCAAGCGTTCGACGACTGTAATAGCCAGTGAAGCCCCAGTTTTCCCCTCTTTTCTTCTGTGTGACTTAAGTCGTCAACGGACGCTTTTTCTCTTGTCCCTCTTTCTTGCTGGTTCGAAACACGTGCCGATACGAGCTACCGCGCCGCGGTACGTGTTTCTCTAGTGCCTACTTGCTAATTCTTTGTTTCCCCAGCTTCCTTTGCTCCCCCTTCCCACTCGAACTCACCGTAGTGCCCATCAGCGCTACACACCTCCTGACGGTCATCTTTGTCAATTTGAAGCACCTGCACTTCGCTCTCATCAGGAAAAGATCCATCTGCTTGAAAATGGCTTAAAAGTCCTTAAAATGGCTTTTTAGCGTTCCAAGAGCTCTCAAGCTAAATAAGCCCATATTTTTTTGTTTTTTGTTTTAAGCATAACTCAGTCAATTCTTGTCCAATTTGCATGCTTAAGGGCTCATTTGAATCGCATTAAAAAGGGCTACGTCATGAATACATAGAATTTGCAATATTCCCACATTTCACCATTTCAAGCTAAATTAAGAGGAAAAAAGCAAATGGATCTTTTGCTGATGCTGTCGTAGTTCTTTTCTGTGCAAGTTTTGTGCATCCTGCATGAACTGGATACCCACGCAGTCTGAGTTCGTCTCAGCACACTTTGGGTTGTTCTCTCGCTGAATTACTTTCTCAGATCGTCATGTCAGGAAAACACACCCTCCGTCTATGCAGTTGTGGATGCAATAGGATGGTTACCGGATGGACGGTGTGGCGTCACAAAAAAAAAACCCTCGTAGGGTGGCTTGAATCCCCTCCACCTCCCAAGCGGTGTCGCATCAATTCCCCCGCTTCCCACTCCCGTACAGATGCCAGCTCTTCCTCTAGTGATCACCACCCTCTCCAATTACATGCACCCCCATTCGAGTTCAACCCCTCCCTGCCATTGCTCGATCCATCACCTGCATCGAACTTACTTCAATCGCCAGGGGATTCTCTTACTGAAGCGCCCGGTCCCTCCGTTGACAACGTTCCTCTGGATCTTCATGCCCAGACACATCGAACTGCTGATCAAGGCAACGACGAGGATTCTGAAGATGCTCTCGAAGAGGATGCAGTTGAGGCTGCCGACTCCGTTGATTACGAAACTGCTGACTTCTGGAACGGAGAGAACATTGCCATGAAAGGTGATGTGGATCCGCGTGAGGGCATTGTTTCGGATTGGGATCTCTTGGCCGAAGAATTCGTTGTGCAGGCCGAGGAACTTGGTAAGTTTGAGCATTCTTTATTACACGCCCCGTGACTCACTGGCGTTTTTGTGCTCAGGCGAGTTTTCTATCTCAGACTATGATCTGGATATCCTGCGTCCGTTCGGGATGAAGATCAGAAACAATCTAACTGCTTCGGCTTTTCATGAAATGTCGTATAACTTTTCCAAGGCAGGCCACTCAGCTTCAGTACTGTGCCGATGAACATGCAAAGACCCGCAGACCCGGAACGACAACAGATATTTTCGATGGGCTCCATTATCGCTCGCTTCTTAGAGAGCGTGTTATTGTTGGAGACCAGTAGGGTTCGTCACGGGTAACCCTCG
>WTXE01000591.1:0-13655 GCA_022496225.1 Russula aff. rugulosa BPL654 | reverse complement strand
CGAAGTCAATTTCAGACTGATGATATCTCCGCCGGTGTACAGTAATGGTACGTTCAGATTCGCTCTGTTCAGTTTTGAGGCGATCAACACACGTTGTTGCCATCATTTGGTTTTGGCCAGTCGGGGGAAATTTGTAGGATCTTGTTGTTCCTCCACGCTATATGCTTGCCACAGCCGCGCCGCGCCACCCTACATGTACGAGTCGCACAAAGTACGGCACGAAGAGCGCTATCTCAAACCGTACAAAGCTATGTCAGGTGTAATGACGACCAACACTCTGGTGAAGATCAAGGAGGCCCCCGCCCCGTATTCAATTAAGCTCGAGAACCGGCAACAAGGATGAAGCCGAATCTGGCGAATGTCAAGGGCGATCGAAGAGACATTCGGGGACTTTAGATCGATGGCCGGAGTTGGCATTGATCAAGGTGCATTTTCTGCGCTTTCTTCTTTGGAGCTCAAATTAGTCATTGAAGTAGCTTACAGTGTAACACAGGATTAATCTCTTCTCTGCCCACCGAGAACCATACTTTCGTCCCTCACAATTTCACTGGGTGCTGAGATCGCAAACTGCCGTACTCAGCCGTCTTTCCGGGCGTCGTTTGCAGCTCGCTGAGTAGGCAAGGAAGCTATGTTCAAACCCCTTGGCATCTTGTCCAACGTGGCCAGTGCGGCGGGAATGAAAGAGATCGAGATTCTTTCTGAATAGTGTTCCCGAGGTGACGAGAGACCGTGACGTAAAAGGAATTTCGACGATCCGTCTATTCTGATGTAAGTTTCACTTCTCGTTTACTGGAGGAATATTGCTCTGAACGCTGTCACCACCGCCTTCGCTCAGGCTTCTACCACATGAAGGATTCGCATGTTCTGACTTTTTTTACTTATCGTATGCGAACATGTACTCATCTCATTCTCTCTGTACGAAAACCTTCGCGCAATAGATTTTTAGTTTATCGTATTCAGTTCTGGCCACCGAGGTCTGAAAGTATAGGCAAGGATATAATTTCTCGGGTCAAATCTACATACAGTAGGTACAAATCGTGTTCTTCGATGTACTTGGCAATCCCGATGGGACCATCTGGCGCCAAGACCTGTCTTTGGCACGGACTTTGTCTCAGACCTCGCTGGAGTTAAAGCCGATTCTCCTTGAGGGACCGCAAGCCCCACAAATATTTCGAGAATTGGCACCATCAGGAGCAAAAAAGTGTCACAGGCGGCATGCATAGCCGTAATCGAGCCATCGCCGTGGTATCGAGGCGCAAAAAAACACTTGAGCGTGTCGACACCCTGCACAAAGGCGAGCGGCGCGAACTTATTTCTGCTTTATAGACATAACGGTGACGCTTTGACAAGCACGACAGCAGCATTGACTTCGTGTGCAAGGCGCACCGTCATCTCCACAGGCTGTACGGGCGACACATCACCAGTGCGTGGAACTTTGTAGGCGTCGCAAACGCTCCAGAAGAGAAGGCGCGCATTTTTCGGGGAGGATACTACCGGAAGTAAGGCAAGAGCACGGTGAGCGAGAGTTGGTGGGGTGAAGGACGGATTGAGGATGGCAACGGGGTGTTTCGAGTCGGAGACGGTGGTGGTGATGGAACCTGGACGTGAAGAAGAGTGAGGGATTGGTTGAGGGGAGAGACATGTGGATCCTGCTTTCAAACGACTTGTGATCGAGAGCGGATGCAATCAAGTTGGTCGTAGTCGAGTCGACATCATCTGGTGTGGCCGTTAGGCGCTTATGTGATCGATCTCGGTGACGAAAAACAAGTCGGATCCTTCGTGATGTACTGCTATGTCATTTGGTGCCCTCAATGCCACCCATCACTCCAAATCGTTAGAGCTAGAGAGACGATGTTATGGTTAGATCAAGCGATGGCACGGACACGCAAGAGACTGTTGGCCGTTTGCGGGCTCAGACTCTCCGACGCGGACTGTTCCGACTCGGAAGCAACCGAGTAACACCAACAGACAACAGAACTGAGAACCGTTGCCACCTTGACTGCGTTCTTCGGGCAGATCATGGAACGTCGAAGGAGATGTTAAGTGGGATCTTAGTCCGTCTGCTGCACATGCAGGATACTCAGGTTACCAGGTGTTGGTCCGAGTCTTCCCAGACAGACCAGATAAACAATTCACTTGCGTTAGCGCCGCAGGCCAACTAGTGGATGTGGCGGAGCAAGTGGCTATGGAATGGTACAGCACGGATTTGGCCAATTCAACGCTACAGCCTGATCTTATTTACAGTTCCATGGCATGTCGTGGATCAATACTTCACGAGCTTCACGCTGCATGGAATTCTACCAATAAGATGAAAAGATGAGTTATGCGGCATATATTATATTGATTTTCTCTTAGACTCGGAGCTACTGTAAACACTCTACAAACACACTCGCAACACCTGGAATGATCTACACGACGTTTCAGATTATCCTAATATAGAATCCCTTCTCCAGTCCTAAAACAGTTACATGCAGGTGGCTTCTCTCTGGGCCTTGATATCACCAAGGGCTAAAATCGAAGTGTCAGTCAAACATCGCATTCAAGCCAAAAAAGATGTCGTCGAACCTTTCTCTGCCCGTGCCATACTTCTGGAGATAATCCGCTATCCCGCGACATCCTGCTTGGACAGATGATTGATATGGCGTTTCGACCTCATCATCGATTGCATGTACATCCGCGCCGCGTTCAAGTAACAGTTTCACAAGCCCGAGGTGATCATTTCCTGCTGCGAAGTGCATCGGAGTCCAATGGTTCTGCTGCCTTGCATTCACATTTGCTCCGTGGTCGATGAGCGCTGAGCACCCGCGCGACTTCGAGGTGTCCAAGTTGTGATGCCGTGTGCAGCTGCGTCCTACCCTGCCTGTCATTTGAATCCACCTCCGCGCCCCGCTCGATGATCAAGTGTACGACTTCAACATTCCCCTTGCCAGTGGCCACTGCTATATCTAAAGGAGTCTGGCCACTTGAATTGCGGTCGTTGATATCTGCTCCCCGTTCGAGCAACGACTTCATCGCGTCAACATTCCCTTCTTCCGCAACAGAATGCAACGAACCCATTTCCTCGTCCGTCCCATTTTCGTCGGCACCGACCTGAGCTGTGTCCAACGTAGCCGAGCGTACGTTATTTCGTATATTTGGATCTGTTTTGTACTCAGCAATGAGCTTGGAAACCTCGGCTTTGCCATTCTCAGATGACAGTTCAACGGCGGTTTTATTGGCATTATCGAGCACGTCGACATCAGCACCCCGCCGAAGCAAGAACCTTACAACTTCGAGGTTCCCACTGTTCGATGCGACGTGCAACAGGGTCCGGCCATTGCTGTCCACAATATGCAGATTCGCTCCGGGGTCGATAAGGAGACGGGAGACTGCGACTTTCCCATTGCAGACTGCTTGATAAAGTGGAGTTTGTAGTTCGTCACTGAACACGTCGATACTTGCACCACGCTGGACCAGCAACTTGACAATCTTGAGGTGGCCTTTCGCCGATACTAGATGCAACGGGCTCCAGGTATGAACTTCCTGAATGCCCGAAATAACGCCAAGGTCTAGCAACACCGTGTCATGTCAAGATGTCCGTTTCTTGAGGCGCAGTGGCTATGGTGCCTGTGGTGATATCTCATTACATACAGGGCCTTTTGCCATCCGAAGATTCGCCGAAGCGACATGTGTTGGCCTAATCTGCCCGAGAGGATCCTCGGTTCCTGGCTTGTTCCCACGCCACTTCAGCCACAGTTGGCCTCGCGTTCGCGCGCGCTGCGCACTTGACTTCGATGCTAGTCTGTTCCAGTAATTTTGGTGTAGTCGGCCAAGGCCGCATCGATAATGAATTGGAAGTTAGAAGTAGAGGACGTTGCTGGTCCAGTAGACAACATGAAGACAATGGACGTGTTCACGTTCTTACGTTCGGATTTCAGGAGGGAATTGGGGGAGGGAGATCAGGCCGCCGATCAGGGGTCAAGGACGTAAAGGTACAAATTGATGGGGAGAGTCAGCCGAGGATGCAGACGGCGTAAGGCCGTGGAGATCCTTACAAGTTGGATCCTTACAAGTTGGATGAATGATGCAGGTGACCAGCACATATCCCTTTTAGGATTCGCCGAGCGACGGTCAGCTAGAACAAACCGCCGATCTGATTCCGTTTCGAGTTATGACCTCGAGGGTGAGACAGCGCGGGAAGGGCTGGGAACACACGAAAAGCTTGGGCGTCGTAGCGACGGTGCCAGACTTCCGAAGGGTCTCTCGAAGGTCTGGTACTGTAATTGCGAGCGTACCATCTGGACTGATGATCTGGCTAAGGGGTGAAGGGCCCGGACAAACAAAAACATTTTTTTTCCGTGCAAAAATGCTGGCAGTGAATTTCTTAATCGCCGTATATTTCTCGCATCTCCCCATCTTTTCTCACAAAACCTTGAGGTTGTGTAGAGAATCCTTAATTCTATTGGAATATCACGAAAAATTGCAACTTTCTGTCTATATCAAAGAATCTAAGTGCTTTAAAAAATTTGTGATCGCCTCACGACCCTAGACGGATCTATCGGCCCGACGAATTGGGCTGAGAATTACATGGCGCGTCCTTTTCGTCTGGAATTGTAGCGTTAAGACAGAAATTGGGAAGCACATGCAATATTGTCTTATTTGTCTGGATTATGCACATAGACACCACTTTCCACGGTAAATAATCGCACTATTCAGATAGCGAAGCGAGCATACTATACCGCTAACGGCAGTCCGTAATACTGTACTGTAGAGGGAATAGCTGGATACTGAGAATTCCAGGAACGCCTGTCGATTGACAGGCGGGAGTTAAAGATTGGTGTCATTTGACACGTATTGATGTGACAATCAGGTGGACGCTGCATGCTCTTACCCTTGCTCTTACCTCGAGGTTTTATTTAATTGTGCATACACTGGCTGTAGTGCATCGCGATCTCCGCAGGCTGTAATAATATAATACTCACCGCTGACCAGAATTTTCATCACAGGGGGCGCCTAGCAGAGTAGCAGTTCTTCAAAACGATGCATTTGACTCGCAGTACCACGCTACGTTCCACCTACACCCCGCACCTTTGGATAGGAAATGTCCTGCCGAATTCTCTCAGTCGCTCCACCACTCGTGTCCCTGTTCTTCTTCTCCGCCTTTGTAGTCGCCCAGATTAATGTGACGGCGAACTGCACCTCCCTCTCTTGGGTATGTGTATTATGGTTCCGACAAGGACAATACGACTTCCGGCGTTCGTTTGATCTGATGGTATTCGTATCCAGAGTTTCAACTCAATCGGTCAAAGCCCGTGCATAATCGCAGCATACATGCTAGGTACATGCTACGGGGGACGTGAGCTTTTTAGTTGTTTGCGTGTATGGGAATTGCCGTCTCATATCCCTTGCAGTTTATACTCTCCCTCCGCCGCCACCAGGAGACGCATATGGGGGCCCGACCCGTGAAACCTCCAACGAGTGCGAGTGCAGTACAGTCGGATATTCACTTATGAGTGCATGCGCCACATGCCAGGAACGGGATCCATTCAGGTGCGATCACATTATGTCCTCTTTCAATTCCCAGGAGCTTATGGAACTGTCCATGCAATAGCTATTCTGAATATGTGATCAACTGCACAACTATTGTGTCTCCTTCGCAGTGAGTCTCCTCTGGGGTTGAGAAGTAATCGCATTTGACGTTGTAATTGGTCTCTAGGTTCCAAACCCTGTCCCTGCGGGAACATATGTTCCTCGCTGGGCTATTCTCGATGTCACGGTTTGTTTGAAAGTTTTATTTTATCAACAGCGCCATGATGACAACATACTCCAGAGCGAAAACGATTGGAATGCCAATGAATCATATACCGCTGGTGGTGAGCATTGTCTCCCTTATGTTCTCTTTCCGCTCCTCGTCACGGTCTCACGCCCACGTTTGATATAGACAGTCCCGAGTATGGTCCTGGCGCAATTTTTGGCGCCTCGGGAGTGTACACGTCCTCTGCCAGTACCTCCTCCGTAACCACATCCTCCGCAAGCGCATCTTCCACTGTACCTCCTAAACATTCACATTCTGGGAGCCACGCGGGTGCCATTGTCGGTGGCGTCATTGGCGGTATAGCATTTATCTTCATTGTAGTTGCCGCAATATGCCTTTGGGTTTTGTATCGGGCTTTAAAGACATTTACTAGTGTCTGACCCGTGCGACATGATGCACGTGTCTATTACTGCTGCCCCGTACTGACTATTACTGAGCGAGTACAGTAATACGTACACTGAATATACAAATGCTCAGGCTATTTGGTAACTATTTCCTGCACTTTGATGTCCATGTTAGTGTTCCTGTCAGAGCTTGGTGTAGGGCCATCAGATCTGTTTTTTTGGGGGTCTTATTGCACAAGTCACTGACATTAACACTGCAGAAGCCTTTTTTGTCGCGTTCCCGTCTATCCTTGCCCCGGATCCATGCCGTGGGAATCTCGCACCATGATGGTGGTTGGGGTTCAAGGAGCCCCCGGATGATGATTGCAGCACCACCTTCAGGCTCAGTTGCAGGTACGGTGCGAACCGTCCGCCTGGCGTGGAATAATAGATCACGGCGGCCTCACCAGTGTCTCAAACGCCTGGCACTTGCCGCACTTCTCGTCGATTGCCGAAGTCCGGATTCCGACCCGCTGACCGTCCATTTCGATGATGTCTCAATCTTTCTTGGACTCCGGAACGTCCTCGTCCTCTACTCTTCGTCAGTGAACCCGTGCGGACAGTCCAAAAATAGACCCAAACCAACCGTTAACTGAAACATCTGCTTTGGCATTTGCGGCCCGGAAAAGCAGGGCATCATCACCAAAGCTAAGTAGGGCTCAAATTCGGGGCCCAACGCCCGACAAACTTTCGCCCACGTTGCTACTAGGTAATGCGGCAATATCATATCATTTGGATCAACCGGGCTATCTGTCCAGTCCATTTCGGTCATAACTGAGATCAGTCATCGTTGGAAACTCTTACGTTGTCATTAAAATTACTCCTTTATGACTTGTACATACATGTAACCTAAGTCAGAAATCGGGTCACAGCCTCTATCAGCGGCGTGGTCACCTGGCCATGCCACAAATGCGACGCGTCCAATATCCTCACCACTTCCAGCACATTGTTTCCACTCTCGGCAGACCATCCCTCGCTATTGCGGTCACCACCTGTCCCCTGCTGATGCTCCTCTCCATTCTCTCCTTCACTGGTGCCATCACTACCAGCGGCTAGCTGCGCCAGCGCCTCCGCCCAATGATCAAACATCTTTTCGGGCGTAAAATCATCCGCACCACTTCGACATAACAATATGCGCGCCTCGGGTTGCCGCACGAGGTTCTCGAGGGCGCGCTGATACGTTCGTGACCGAAAGGCCGTGAGAAGTCCGCGTTTTCCAAGCGGGTAGGATATCAGGATATGTGTGGTGCGCAGGGGCGCAGGTAGAATAGGGTGCATCGACGCTATCAGTGCCCCATATGAGTATCCCTGTTTTTGGGAGAGGGGAGAATTGGAGTAGTGTCAGTGTGTCAGTAGCTCCAAAGAGTATGAGAAAGACAGGAGAGGGGAGCTAGATGAATACTCACGATTAGAGCAACTTCACGCACGTCGCCAAGTCGCTTGAGAGCACAATCCACAAGCTCCCGTAGATCGTCCGCGTCTTGTAATCCCGTCAACGACTTCCAGCCTGATGAAAGCCCGACCCCGCGCACATTGTAGCGCAACACGTAGAATTTGTGGTAGTACGTGAGTGGGTGCACAAGCTCCTCGAGTACTCTATTTTAGATTTCCCGTACAGAGTGGTATCGTTGAGCAAACGATTCTTAGGATACGATGGTTTCAGAAATTTAGAACGCACGGATCGTTCATGTGCCCTCCGAGTCTGGACCAAGGGTGCAGACAGACAGCGAGTCGCTTTCCAGGCAGCGCCGCCATACCACGTTCCTCATCCAAATCTGTGACTGGACCTGGAGGTGTCAAGGATACCTCAAGTTTAAGTCTTGATGGCAATTTAAAGATATTGGGGAACATTGCCGAGATTGGTTGATCCAAGGCCATTGTCGTTGGGAGTCGAGGTTGAGGCCGTTGAGGGTCAGCTTGTGTACAATGCGTGTTAGGAGTGTGCTAAGGCCGCATCAGCAAATTAGCAAAATTATTATTATTTGAGATTATTGACTCCGCCAGAACCTAGATCCGACTATTGGTATGATCGTGCTACAAACCTAGTCTATCGCCATGATTGAGTAGATCTGGTCTACCCAATGATTGTGGGCCGCTGTCCGGGTGCGCGGGAATGTGTCGGAAGATCGGGCATTCAGGCACACGGGCAGGTCACATACAGTTGGCGAGATTCCTCACGACTCTTCCTCGGATGTAACCGAATTCCAAATTCCCGGGGCTCGGCCAAGTCACGCGCACGTCCTTAGACAAATTTTTTCTAGTTGAAGTAAATATTCTCACTAACATATTATCTAAGCTAAATTACATTTGGTGTCGAAAAGCGATAATATGAGGAAATGAGAATACATCGGCTGAGCCAGAGGGGCCAGAAGGGGGTGGAAATGATAGGGATTGTATGGGTAGGGGGAATGAGACATGTGGGGGCAGCACGGACAAGGGGAGTGAAGCGGGCAGGGAGTGGCATGAGCAGGGGATGGTGGGGAAGCAAACTCGAAGGCTGGCCACATGGTATTTGGCCGTCGCTGGCGCCATCGCGCATGCTGCTGCGGGGCCTATAAACGCGTCGGAGGGTGCGAGCGATGATGGTCGCTTCGTATGCGGTCCGCAGAGGTGTGCACAAACATGGCGCGTGTACCAGGGTGCTCGGACTGCTTCTAGGTGGTGCCTACTTGCTCAGATAGTGCTGGTGCTGGTGCTGGAGAAAGTGTTGTCCGTGCCTGCAGAAATGCCTCTGCGGCGCGCGGCGGTGTCTTGATGGCTAAAGGAGGTGCTGGCGCGACTGTCAAATGCAATAGATTACGGCGCGGCGATGACACGAAGAGCGCAGAGCATTGAGATGGGAGTGAACTGGCGAGTGAGGCTGCACCCTGCTGTGCAAGTTGAAATCACTGTGGAGCAGGCGGAAATCGCGAGAGTGCTGCCAGCACAACTGAAGCTGGTGGAGTCAATGTCAGTGCTGGTAGCGGCGGCGGTTGATTGTGGCGCGGAGGCCATACAAGGTGCGCATTGGCCAAGTGCTAGTTGGGTGGGTGGGATCAGGCTCGGCATCAGCCGACATTACGGGAACGTTGACAGCAGTGGGCGCAGGCAACGACATTCGGGCAGGGGATCAGGGGAATATAATGGGGGAAGGGGTGCTGTAAAGACGCGTCGCGACGCGTTTCCCTTGCACGAACATTGCCCATCCACAATGCACTCATTGTGGACAGTGTATCTGATAAGATAAACATGTTTTATTTGATTTTTTTTAAGTAAACTTGTACAAATAAACTAACTAAAATAACGCGCCAAACTTCTCTTATGGGACACGTGATGCGCCAAGTTGCCGTAAGGTTTGCGGAGTTCAAATGCCACGCGAGGTTCGTGAGGAATTGAAAGGACTGGCAAGGACTAGGGAAAGCGTTGCAAGGGAGAAGCAAAGGGCGAGCAAGTAGAGGAGCTCAATGATGGAGGCTGTACGAGGTATTTAGGTGGAAAGGGGAATCGACCAGCTCTGTACAGTTCATAGATGGACAGTCTGAGAACCGTTCTGTCTATTCATGAGGGCTTATATACATCTCTACTGTTTGTACATATGTGGCTTCGTTAACAAGTCAACAAATAGATAAATGGTCTGTGCGCATGGTCTGGGCACAGATGACATCATGATGACATCATGCGATGAACAGATGATGCGATAGGGCACCAATAGCATTATCCCCTCTAAGAGACTAGGCCGGCCTAGTCTGGGGCCTGTGGAGCGAAGTGGAGCCAATGATGTCATTGTGGAGCCATGACATCATTGTGGAGCAATGACATCATAGTGGAGCGCTCTAGAGTGGGGCATCTAGCCCTTGGATCACAGAACATTCTATTAGAAGGGCCTAGGTCTTCCAGAGTCTAGCCTGAGTCAGGTGACAAGTCACGTGTTCCCTAAGGTCACGTACAGGTTCTCACGGTCACGTGCCATCCTATGGCTGGAAGGTCACGTGGTTTCCCAGGGTCACATGCATGTTCTCAGGGTCACGTGCGAGGGGGACGAACGAAGTTCGTCACATGTATTTTGGTATGTATTTTATGTTTCTCGTTCTTTAGTTCCTTCTTTGCTAATGTTGTTATGTTTGTTTTGAAGGTTTTCCATAGTATTTGTGGGTTATCGTGTCTTTGGTCCGCCGGGGTGTTTGCGGCTTTTTCTATCTTTTCTTAAACTCTTATACCTTCTTTAACTATTCTGTTTATTAGTGTTTCGTTGTTAATTGAATTTAATGGCCATGTCCATCTTCCATTTCTGACTAGGAGTGCATCTTTTGGTGCGAATTTCACCGATACCATCCAGTGATCAGTAGGGATCGTTGGCGGGTTTGCTCTCCATTCAAATAGGTGACACACGTGTCTTGTCGCTGTGTATATTCTATCTAATCTTGCGTATCTGTATGTACCTTCTCTAATTTGTTTAAAGGTGAAGATTCTTCCATTCGGATTGTCGTGTCTCCATTGGTCTTGTACGCCCCAGGAGTGTCTCGTTTCTCTTAAGACTTCAATCGCTTGGTGGTTGTTCAATGTTGGCGGAGATCTGTCTATTAGGTCTTCCTTTATATTAAAGTCGCCTAGTAGGAAGTCTGGTTTGGATAGGTGTTTTTCTCTCCTTTCTCTGTCAATTTCCTCCCAGAAGGTTGGTTGGTCTCTTGCGTTGTTCGGTGTGTATATGTTTATTAGCGTTACTTCGTTTATGTCTGACCATTTTATTTGTCACCGGCCTCTGGGACAGCTTCGTGCCGTGGACCGGAATAAGTTGGGCAACTGAGCATTGTGTTTGTATCCTGTGCGTTCTTGAAGGAGTACCGGCCATGCGGCCTTTATTGGTACCTTAGTTATGTTACTGTTCCGATGGACTGATCTGATGTTCCCGCGCTATTGTTCTGGTAGCTTGTACCCCAGAACTCTATTGTGACTCATACCTAGGATCGCTGTAGTTGTATGAGTCATGCTATGTCCCTAGTAGTATATAAGGACTTCAACTTGCGCCTTAAACATCAGCAAAAGATCCATCTGCTTGAAAATGGCTTAAAAGTCCTTAAAATGGCTTTTTAGCGTCCCAAGAGCTCTCAAGCTAAATAAGCCCATATTTTTTTGTTTTTTGTTTTAAGCATAACTCAGTCAATTCTTGTCCAATTTGCATGCTTAAGGGCTCATTTGAATCGCATTAAAAAGGGCTACGTCATGAATACATAGAATTTGCAATATTCCCACATTTTGCCATTTCAAGCTAAATTAAGAGGAAAAAAGCAAATGGATCTTTTGCTGATGAAGCGACAAGTTGAGTCTCCTGTCTCAATACCACTTCTTTTCTAGTTCCTTTCATAGAGGGGTCACTCAGAAGTACTTGAGTCGACTGGAACCCTCTGCTCAGAAGCACCTAAGTCACTAAGGACTTAGCTCATCTATTACCCACTCTGAGTCTTAGTGTCTCGTCAGACACGGCGGTGACATTATTCTTAGCATGATTGCTTGTCCCTGTTTTAGAACATTCGTTCGTACACTTGTCGGTGCTATTATGGCTTTATTTATTATGTAAGCTACTCCTGCTGATCCTCGCGGGTTTTCAGGGTCACTCGAGCTGTAAATGTCGAAGTTTTTGCTGAAGCAATTTTTTATATCATTTAGTCGTTCTTCATCGAGGTGCGTTTCTTGTAATGCTAGTATCGCGATCTTTTCTGTTCTTATGGTGCTATTTATTAGTGTCCACTTATTTATGTGGTCCATTCTCTGGGTGGGGGCTGCTGCGCCATTCAAGTTTAGCGATGCGATGTTTATATTCACTCATCTTTTTGGTATGTTATGTTCTCTATTTTCCCTTGGTCTGGGGTTCTCATTGTTGGGCTGGTTTGCCCTTTCTGTGGCATCAATTGGTGCTCATGGAGGCGTGTGTGGGGTGTGGGTGTGATGGTTCATGTTGGTGATATCGTTCTATATTGGACTCGGTTATGTACTCGACGACCCGCCTTGGTTTAATTTATTTACAAGGTATTTTATCACTATTCAGGATTAGGCTCGGCCGGCTCTACCTCTGTTCCTGTCCCTGTTTGCCAACGATTCATTAAACCTTCTGCTACTGCTTGGATCCACAAGTGGGCAGTCTATTTTTCCTTGCAGGCCGTTCCAGCCTACAATTTTGGGGAAGGGGCAGAGCCCTCTCGGATGGTCTGCTCCATGGCACAGGCTGCATTCGTAGTATGGGATGATATTTTGTCCTGGGTCCTTGTAGGGGATTTCATATTCTCTGGAAGCTAGATAGGATCTGAGCTGGCACCACGTTCAGTCCTTGTTGATGGACGCTCCCGACACGTAGACTCGGAAGGTCGGTGCAAGGCCACCATCTTTGTGTTTGGTCTCGAGCATTGTCACCTTCAGTGTGTTTTTGAAGTTTTGTAGGGCTAGGGCGGCGTGCTCCTTGGCGTTTTCTTGGACTGCTTCGCAGATGTGGTTCATAAAAGTCTCGGTGTCAGCGTCATTCCAGACTTCTTTGACTGTGTTGTAGACAGTGGTTTCAGTTCCGGTGGTGAAGCCTTTAATTGAGAAAAGGAAATCTGGGAACATTGGTTCTATTGGCATGACTCTGAAGGTGATTTCGGTTGAGGACCATACTCGTCGGGCGAGGAGAGTTTGTCTTTGTTTCTCAGTGAGGTTGTGAATTAGGAAGAATGATGGGTTTTCATCCACTGTGGGGCTGCGGCGTGGGGCGCCGACACTTATGTTGGCCGTGTTCGTGATTTTGGCAACTGTGGCAAATATGAGGGCTTTAAGGATGCTGAAGTTTTCTATTTTGTTGGTATATGCTCCGAAGGGTTGGGCTAGTAACTTCCTGCTCGGAATGTCCTCCCAGCTCGAGAGGGTTTCTAGGTCTATGTTCCTCAGTGCCGCCATTGGATGGTTATAGTGGACTTCTTTCATTTCTTTATTGGTGTATTTGTTGAGGGGGTTCCTGGTGTTCATCCTATTTATGACTGTGGCATCTCCTCTTTCTTCGGCTGCTGCCAATCTATCTCTGATCAACACTATGGTTATTTGCTCTTCGCCCGCTCCAATGGTTTCATCGTCATATTCTTCCGTCTGCAAGATGTGCATCGGTGTTGTGACGAACTTCGTTCGTCCCCCTCGCACGTGACCCTGGGAAACCACGTGACCTTCCAGCCATAGGATGGCACGTGACCATGAGAACCTGCATGTGACCTTACCTAAAGGGAACGCGTGACTTGTCACCTGACTCGGGCTAGACTCTGGAAGACCTAGGCCCTTCTAGTAGAATGTTCTTAGATCCAAGGGCTAGACGCCCCACTCTAGAGTGCTCCACTATGATGTCATTGCTCCACAATAATGTCATGGCTCCACAATGACATCATTGGCTCCACTTCGCTCCACAAGCCCCAGACTAGGCTGGCCTAGTTCCTTAAGAGGGGATAATGCTATTGGTGCCCTATCGCATCATCTGTTCATCGCAT
>WTXE01000590.1:0-13708 GCA_022496225.1 Russula aff. rugulosa BPL654 | reverse complement strand
GTAATCATTTATAATGATTCCTTTTTTTTATTACGAAGAAACATGCAGTGCTGGCACCGTGACAGCTGACAGCCATGGCACTACAGCGATCTCTAAATCTCACTATATATAACTCGACTGGCAAGATAATTGAGCGAAAATTTGGCATTTCCTAATAGCTAGGTGAAGGTCGTCACTCTCGCGTGGCCGCTTTCGTGCCCTGCTTTCTTTTGCATTCCTAGTTTTTACCCTCGTGCGTTTTCGTTCAATCTGGTACGGAGAAGTACATTTAGGGCCTACTGTACTGCCAATTGCACGAGGTGTTGTCAAAAGTAAGCCAACATCTCTCCCCCGCCACCAGTTTCTCACTCCCGTTTTCTTTCTTTGAGTGCAGTCGCGAGCCATGATGCATGATGTCCCGACATTTTTTTAAATCCCCCAGAATCATCCAGCATACTCTCCAAAACCGTATTCAGGACGATGCCGTCCTCGCTATGCGCCTTCGAAGCGAAACCTTCTCGATCTCCCATGGCCCAAGGTCACCGTCGTGGGGGGCTGGGCCGCTGGGCTGGGCCATCGTTAAGACTTGAGACTGTTGCTGGGAAGAAGATCGATTCAGATTCGGAAACTCCCGGACGGCAAGGATAGTATACACAGTAACATGCCGTTCCTTCTCCATTTCATGTTGCAGCCTGAACACCCAAAAGCTCCGCTAGCCACATGAGCTCCCATCAAGTGGAGCGAAAGAGTTGTCTTTCTTCCCATCCCCAAAGATTCCCAGGAGGGAAGCGCCCTACATCCTTCTAGTTCTAGTTCCGTATTCCGGATGAAAGACCATCTTCTCGGGCAACCCTCAAGTAACACAACACATCCCACCATCATCCTACGATCGAGGTCGTTGGAGGCCGGTGTTCAGGACAAGTTGCGGACGAAGTGAGATGTAATTCTTGGCCGTTTGGGGGAAGGAAAGTTGCACGGTTCTGAGTCCGCATTAGTGGTGTGGTGAGCTCTTTTCATCATTAGCTTCCCAAAACTGATACCATGCTAAACAACAACTTTTGAAATACGCGATCCAGGGGTGCTCGACACCTTCGCCAAATGTTGACGCAAGCGGACTTGGTCATTTCTTCTACGCACCTGCTTTGCAAGTAATTAGTTCATCGCTCGTGGACCTCGACGGGGTATTCTTTTTTATTATGTTTGCGTCGCTGCCTGTTCCCAGGTGCCAGTGGAGATTCGTGTCGCCTGCTTCCGACTTACTATTCGACAGTTCTTATCTGTAACTATACGACACTCGATGGTATGGTATCCCAAATAGTATCCTTACCTTGTTGCTATGCTGCTTTGACATCAAACTATGTAATAGATAGTTATCAACGATGGGGTTGTTGAGTTTAGGAGAACGGGGTGACCACTGTACGATGTTGCGTGCACAATTCGAAGCCCTGTGATAACTTGTTGTATTGACGCTTCGGGATCCAGTGTTCGTGAGACAAACGGCAGATTACCTTAAGCTTGCTGCTAGCGCCATTTATATTGTAGTTGGCGTAACACGAACACTAAACCGGGTCACTCGAAAAGTGAAGAATCACATAATCATGAAAGCATTTCTTATACTTCAACTGTGGCCTAAGGTCAAAGATCCTAGTGGAAAGACGGCGGAGATGGATGAGGGCAAACACAATGCTGAATAGGGTAAAACGTGGGGTAACTGAACAGGGCCAGGAAGACAATATAAGGATGGTACCGTGTAGAATTTTGGATATCACGTAGACAAGCATCGGACGAAATCGGATAAAGGTACGACAATGTGGGCTCATTCCTCTACTTCCTGAACTTCCTCCTCATACTCGCCTTCTTCCTCCGCGCTGCAAAGATATATGAATCACGCTCTACGCAAAATGGATCAAACAAGACTTACGTCGCATCCTGGTATTGCTGGTACTCGGCAACTAGATCCTGCATGTTTGACTCCGCCTCCGTGAACTGTCATACAGGTGTCAACGACGTCAAAAGAAATTACACCGGTCATTAGCGCACCTCCATCTCGTCCATACCTCTCCTGGGTGTACCAGTGCAAGAACGCCTTCCTCTTGAACATGGCTGTAAATTGCCTCGCTCACACGGCGGAACAATTCTTGAATAGCTGTTGAGTTTCCGAGGAAAGTAACAGCCATCTTGAGACCACGTGTGGAATGTCACACTGGGCCGTAGCACGTTGTTCGGGATCCATTCGACAAAGTACGCGGAATTCTTATTTTGCACATTCTGCATTTGCTCTTCAACTTCCTTCATTGAGACCTTGCCACGGAAAACGGCCGCAACTGTGAGGTACCGGCCATGACGAGGATCGCAAGCAGCCATCATGTTCTTGGCGTCGAACATTTGCTGAGTAAGTTCAGGTACTTGGACTGCACGGTACTGTTGACTGCCGCGCGCCGTAAGGGGGGCGAAGCCAGTCAGGAAGAAGTGAAGACGGGGGAAGGGCACTGCAACACCAATGAGCTCCGAGTCACCTATAGAAAGGACAGCACAAACCCATGTTGACCGCGAGTTTCCGGAGATCAGAGTTAGCTGACCAGGGAAGCGCAAACAGGTCGTGATACCAGACATTACAACCGAAACAAAGGTGGTTAAGATCACCATATGTCGGAGTGGCAAGCTTTAAGGTGCGGAAGTGGATATCGTAAAGTGCTCGTTGTCAATACAGAATGTTTCGTCAGAGTTCTCCACGAGTTGGTGAACGGAAAGCGTAGCGTTATAAGGCTTCACATAGCTGCTATTGAGAAAATGCCAAACTGGGAAATAAAATTACCCACCTCAACGACCGTATCGGAACCTTGGGACTAGGAACAACGGAATATGTGCACATCATCCGATCGGGTACTCCTCGCGAATTTTCGAAATGAGGAGGGTACCCATACCGGCACCAGTACCACCTCCAAGGGAGTGAGTGATTTGGAACCTAAACACCGCATCAGTATGGGAACCAACACGTGACTCCGAAGACGCGACGCGTCTCAGCTTACCTTGAAGTGCATCTGTACCCTCGGCCTCCTTCCGAACGACATCAAGGACGGCGTCGACGAGTTCGGCACCTTCCGTGTAATCTATAGGTACGTGTCAAAAAAACGAGTTCGAGAAGCGGACGAATGCCACTAAGAAATTGTTCACTTACGGCCCTTCGCCCAGTTGTTACCGCTCCGCTCTGGCCAAACACAAAGTTATCCGGGCGGAAAAGCCCACCCAGAGGACCCGAGCGAACGGCATCCATAGTTCCAGGCTCGAGATCAACCAAGATCGCCCGAGGACATACTTGTTAGCGCCAATTTCGTTATAATAGACCGAAATTCGTTCTAGCTGAAGGTCATTGTTGCCTTTGTAAAGGCCGTCGCGTTCGATCCCATGCTCATCCGAAACCACCTCCCAGAATTTGACACCTAGGAAATGGAAACGACGGTGGAGATGAGCGGTGTTAAGAAATCGAAACTGTCAAGAGAACCACCGTACCGATTTGGTTACCGCACTAATATAACCCACGTGGAGTAGTTTTTTTTTCAGACTTTTTAGAGGGATGATGAACAACAAGTTGAGAAAAGTACGCACTTGGCCAGTTTGGAGGTGAACGATTTCGCGCATTCTACGGGAGGGTAGTTCAGTAAAGCATGATAGCAACGCGAAATGATACGATTTAAGAGGGACATGGTTCAAATAGGCGCGCTAACTTGGGGACACGACCATGCGAAAAGAAGAAATAATAAAAAGAATAAAGAAACGAGACGTACTTGATGAGATTGGGAGAGAATGGGCAAGGGGGAGACCGAAGAGGTTAGAGGGAGGAAGTCAGAGGCAAGGGGGAATCGACAAAAACGCACGGGCGACACAGTTCGGGTCAAGGGCTTATTTTGAGCGGAGTCCGAATCCCCCGCCAAACTCTTGCCACACACCTTTTTTTTGCCGACCTACTGTACTGGCTAGCCTTGCTTTCGTTCAAGCCGTGCGTGTTGTACGTCTAAATACACGGGGGCGAACCCTTTTGGAACTCGTGCAACGAAGTCCAGAACCAATTGATTCGTGACCGTGGGCCCGGTTCCTGATCTCCCTTGCTGCATGACACGGGCGTTATCAGGCCTGACGAGCATTAAGTTATGATGTATGTCATCTGAATCGTGAGCACGTAACATGGCCTAGCAGGGCCACATAGGTGCGTGCGCCGCAAGTAAGGACTCGGACGCTGTAAAGCAAAGTACGATATATTACAAAATATCCAGAACACCGAGAAATAACCTCCATGCCTGCTTTGTCACTGAGCCTTTATGTTGAATGTGAAGTAAACAAAGAGAAGATCAGTTGCCCAGATACATAATGCCACTGTCCGAGAAAGTACAACAACAACATAATATAGTATGTAAAAGAAATCAACCCCCCCCCCCCCCAGTCTACTGTATACTCACTTTAGCCGATCGTAATAGCTCTGATGTTAATCACTGCTATCAGCTAGTTCAGGGTTCTTAATAAGCGTCATCATCGTCTCGTCCCTGGTCGGCCTGGTCGGCTGCGCTGGCGGTTCTCCAGCAAATGCGAAGGATGTCTCGTCCAGAATGATTGCACCGGTACGACGGTCGAGACAGAAGCGGAACGATTGGAGCGCATGGGCAAGCCGCCGCCTGATTATCGTACGGCAACAGTAACTCGCCAAAGCCGGAATGCGCCGTCAGTGCCAGCTTGAAGCAATAGTGCCGGGGGGATGTGCGAGATAAACGTCACGTCGTTGTTTGAAATGCATGAAATGGAGGACGAGGACCACGCTGGATATTCCCACGCAAAGCGCGGAGAGAAAATGGGCGGTGATAGGTCTGGACATACGTCAGGCCAGGTTAGGGGGGGAACGTGCGTAAGTAGAAGGGAAACAACGTACTCGACGAAGAGGCGTGGGGAAAGTTGTGTGAGTACGGCATTGACTGTCCTATTGTCTGGTATAAAGTAGTTCGATTTCGTCGCGAGAGAGAGATGCTGGGTCTATTGCAGTCTGACGTCAGGGTGATGCCGTCTAGGAAGAAGAGTCGTGACGCACGTAGATCCGTTGGGTATACCCAAAAAAGCCGGTCGGGTTTTGGAAAACTGCTGTTGATCCACCAGGTGCTTGCTGTGCCTGGCGAAAGATGGCATTGGGAATGCCAGTCTTAATAGTATTCGCGCGCGATTGATATGAAGTCAGGAGAAGCGTTAAAGATGAGTCTATTCAGAATTTGATATTGAGATAAGCAAAGAGAAGGAATAAGGAAACGTGCCCATTGTACGGAATACTGTTCAAGGGGGCCCAGAGACGTTGTTCGCCTTCGGGTAGTTGTCAATTATTGAGACATTGTAGAGGGAATTATTGTTGAGAAACGCGTTGGCGGTCACGTCGAAAAGCTGTATGCGCGGTTGACAGAAAACGCCAGCCGAATTGTTCGGGCTCTGTTGCAAAAACCAGAAGAAAACCTAGACAGTCCAGGATGAATCTCTCATGTTTGCACTCTAACCTACTGGAGAAGGATCGACGCACGGGTTGGAAGGCCACATTTGTCGAAGTTGAGCCACAACTAGGCACATTCACCACCCCGTACAAGTCTGAAGAATCGCTAAGATTTAAGGTCAATTGCATAGAACAGCCGTCAATCGAAGTCGCAGAGAGGATAGAGGTATTGGTCAAATTGGATGACGGGTCACCGAGAGTTGATTCGGAAGTGCACAATTTACATTGGTTTGAATGCCAGTGGTGTTAACTCCCATGGTACCGTTCAGATAAGAATTAGTGGGAACTGCGATTAGAACAGTCAAACAGGAATGACAGCTCATCGAAAGCAATTCTTACCACAAACTCAGCAATTGCCCACGCCACCGTGTATGAACGAAGGGTCCCCGATATTGTTGAAGACTAAAACACTGATAAGCACGAAGCGAAACTGGCTTACTCACACACGTACCAGCAGCCTCTGCGAACTTGTGGAGAACGTATGTCAGAGTCAGTGGTAACCACAAGAGTACAATTTACTCACACCAGCAGATGAGACGAACGCGGTCAAGTCGTTGATCTCCGGAGAGAGCCCAATGGCTCTGATACTTTGAGCGGTGGAAGCTATGCACTCAAATTAGGATAGTCCAAAGATATTGTCGTAAGTAGTTACGGGACGCGGTCGGTAAACTGCTTGACAGAGAATATGGACCCTGCCAGTGGCTGAAATAGCAGTGCAGTCATGGCGGTGGCACTTGACACAAGGATGAATCGATGCTTAAACCTCATCGCATTGTATAAGACAACTGGTCGACTAAAATCAGAGGTCCATCAGTGGGAACTCTGGAAACTCTAGTCGGAATCCATTCACCTATCCAAAGCCTACGTTGGCAATCAGTGACAGAAAAACGGACGAGGGTTTGACCAACTTACATAGTCGATTAGGAGGGTCTCGTTTGCTGGAGCATTTCCTTTTGACAGAAGGAGATACGGCTGCGGGTTACTAATCGTAAGACGCGAGGCGCTCTGAAACGTAGGATTTTGCGCACATTCCATATCCGAATAGCGAAGTCGAAAGCTTGACCATGAGCGCAAGCGGAACAAAGAGCAGGGCGGGAAAGAATGACTTGGATCGTACGAATTATCAGCGACGCCCGAGTAGCAGGTTTAAACGCTCACAGTTAAGAACTCTATCGACGCGAAGGAAAAAACATTTTTCTGGGGACGTGGAAGCCTTGCGTAGTAGATTGGATCAGCACAAGGCCATGAATCGAAGAGGCTAGGGGACACACCATCCTTCGATACTGCTGCTGCAATCTCTAGGCCAATCCCAACCGTACCAAGGAGCAGAGAACCAGGGTTACCATATAGAAGCGCAATGTGAGCACCTCCTGCAGAAAGATGGGTGAATCAGCACCCCATCATCCAACCGGAAAAAAAGAGGACAACGTACATAAGTTGGATGTCGTTTGGACACACTTCCAGGTGTAGGTAAAATGGGAACTGCATTGCGAATGCTGAGGAGCGGTGTCGTGCCGGGTCTGCTGCCAAGTCACGGAGGGCGATGGGCGACTGTATTGTCGGGATCCTAACATCGTCATATTGTGGGGATGTCATGGTAGGGTCGTCGTGGTAGGATTCAAGACCAGCTTCGTCTCGGGGGTCCCCGAGGGCAGACATGGCAGGCAGATAATGTGACGGGAAAAGACGGGAAGACGGCTGAAGCGCCGAAAATGGCCAACCGCGAGGCAGTTGTGAGGCAGTGTCGCGTGCGCCCGTAGTAACCGCGGGGCAGCGCGCGGCTCCAGTGGCGAGCTAGTAACCGATGAGTAAGCGTGTCGTCATTCAACACCTCCTCAACAACCTTGAGCCGACCAATGCTGGGCGAGCGCATCGACTTAAGGTCGAACATGATGAAGGTGGACATTGTTTCGTGTTTCAGTCGCACGTTGTTTTCCTCACGCTCACTAATCCTACTGTAGACAGCTTCCGCTCACTAATCTTACACAACCTGAGCATGTCCGAGTCAGCAATATGCTCAAAGCGAACCAATGTTCTTACCTCACCTGCCGCCCAATGATGGCCTCGTGGCACAGGCCACAGAGGCGTAAATTATAAACATATTATAAATTCTTCTCATACATTCCCAGACGATGCGCAACGCCGCAGCGCCCACCGGTGACAGCCGGCGGCGGTGACGAGGCGATTCTGCAAATTTCCCCGCGGGGATATACTGTACAGTACGTTTCTGATAGAAGATACAGTACGTATGTTGGCGAAAGGTGAACATTCTTGCGATTACAGTATCGATATCACCGTCTTATGAGAGTCTTTATTGCGAAGTTGCGGGTTGAATTTAACCACTGGCCCGCGGGCCATATGTATAGTACAACGCGAAAGCGATGAACGTACTGTGTTGTGGCCCCAACTAATCTCACCGATTCTTCTTCATGCATTTTGCATACTGAGACCCCATCAGCACGCCATCCACATCTGATGTCGATTCTTCGACGGCGCAAGGAATGTACTCAAACTAGCGCCAGTAGGTCACCGACATTGCAGGACTGAGCTGACACCGCATCTGACACCCGATCTCAACGATGGTCAATCGAAGAAGATCATGTTTTTGGTGAGACACAAATGCACGATCAATCTTTCCATCAACGAGTCAAGTCAACGACTGATCATTTTTTGTCCTGGACGTAAACCTCGCACCTGCACGTAACAACCTCCTCGCAATCAGGGCAAGGTACACCAGCCATTCCATGGGGCACGATTCAGTGTCAGGGGTCACCGGTCACCGACTTGGTTCAAGTTCGATGGCGCAGTCTGAGGGTATGAGACATGGAGACATGGAGATCTCCCACTCACCAATCTCAGGTTCGGACTGTATTTCCGTTTTGGATCCACATCTCTCTATAAGTTACTGTAACAATAGCTTTTCGTGTAATCAAATTCGTAGAGACATAAGAGTCTTATCCGTTGATCGTTGGACATGTTTGGCGAGTATAACCCTTGACACGCCACGCCTGATGCCAAAGCCAGGGTTAGTAAAGCTCACTGCTACAGTAGTAGTGTGGAGACATGGCCGATGGCCAGTTCGACTGTATACAGATATCAACGGTATTTCCTTTCTGTCTAATTTGGTCCTGAGATTTTGCCCCTCTATTCGATTTTCCCGCACTCAGTGCGGAAGCAAAGAACATCGCCATAATCACCGTGCTTCACGGTCGTCATCGAGGGCTGGAGTACTCTGTGATCGATCCTCTGAGACCGGATCGGTAGTTGACTTGGAAGTAGCCTTTTTGGCCAGCTACCAGGGAAAATGAACATGAGTCGCGTTGAGATGAAGGTGAGGAGGATGGTACCGATGTGTAGATAGCTGAGGTCATGATAATGATCGCCCCTACGATCGAGAGCGGGGTAGGCGTCGTACGGAAAACGATGAACTCAAGCACAGCTGCAAATACAACCTAAAACAGTTGAGATGTTTTCACGTGAAACAAATACGTAGAAGGCATACAGAGGTATACATAGCGAGGCTGCCACGTGAAGCTGTCTCTCTTTGAAACCCCATGGCCAGAAGAGTCTTTCACGATCCAGGATACGAAGATCAGGTTAGACACTCTATGAAAGGGTTAAGAGCGTACCTGCGCAATCAGGCCGAATATGCCGATGAAAAACATCAAGAGGACCCACAACTCGCGTGTTGGGATCACAGGGTGAACCTTGAATACGATCATGCTGGTATGAGTGCCAAGTGGCTATCAGAAATGAAGCAAGCGAAGGTGCGTTCCGCACCATATCGTGGAAATCAATACACATTGCGAAGCGAAGAAAGAGAGTACATGAAGTGCATGCGCTCGCTTTCCAATCGCACGTAGGAGTGTGTCTGTGAGAACAGGAGGATAAACGAGGGAGACTGAACAGGCGGCTATCGGACTCACAGCTACCAGTCCCTCCGAGGACACCAATCAGAGCTGCCCTATGAAACCCGATGAGCACAGTATCTGCGAGACGAACAGAGGCCTCCTAACGTTACAGAGAACATTCTTTGCCCCGATGTAACGACCTCAGATGGGTTCTCCAGCGGGGCACCGAAAAGGACCTGAGGCCTGGCAATCAAGATAACTCCACCAAAACTGCATACTGAATCACGTAAATGGCGATCGAGGTCAAACTTTTCATAAAATGCTTACTCCCTGCGACAACTTCCTTGAGCGAGAGGGACTCTCTAAGGAATATTACCCCTGAGAAGCCCGTAAGAATTGGCGCGAGGAACTTCAACACGACCGCATCGGACAGGGATAGGTATTGCAGGAGAAATACATTCCGGAGAGGGAGGTAAACCTGCGATGATAATGAGGGGTAATACTCCATGAGCAAAAGTGGTATTCTACCCAGTGTAGCCTCGAAACAATAGCAAAGGCCGGACACCTTTTGGACCAAGAAATGGGTCTGGAATTTTCCGCCAATACCTGATAAAGTAACGTTTAGTAACGAGATTCCGCCTAGGGTTAACAGGCAAGGCATACATGTACGCGACGCAACATACGTATGTCACAGCCTGATCGAACTTTTAGATGGGAGAGTGCGGGGAATAGGTTGATATATACTCACCATCCGAACCCATATCAACTTTACATTTGAAGTCGTCAGCTTGGAGATCAATCACCACCCAGAATATATCACGCACCTCTAAAACCGGTACACGCTCCGACTCATCCAAACTGTTAAGCCACTTGACGCATAGATTTGACGCAGCAAAGAAGAACTGCGACGACGCGACGAACAACAACCCGGTGTTTTTGTCCAGGAATGAGGAAATAGCCGATTGGCCCCGCTCAGTGAGGCTCCGCTGAGATACGTGTACGCGCCTATCATCTGGTAGCAGTGCTGATGTTTCATTCGGTACCGTGACACCGGCAAACAAGGCCTCCTCGTATCCTTGAGGCTGGGAGAAGAAAGCGGTGTAGGCGTTTCTCGGGTATTGGTATAACTCGTGGCGACCATGATGATGGTGGGGGAAGTTTACAACAAATCTTATTACGTGTGAGAGGGCCGATGACTCGAAGTATTGGAGCACACGGCGACAGATCTACATACAAGGAAAAACGAGTGGATCACAGTTTCGTCAGCACCAGCCTTAGGGCCGTGACTTCAGCTTTGGGTAATTTTGGTAAGATTTCGACAGGTTCCACTGCAGTAACAGGTTGCCTCCGTACTGCCTCCGTACTGCCTCCGTGCACTGTACTGTACAGTAAATTCCGACACATTCGTCCATGTAAATGCATCACGGCATATCACCAAATCTTTTGAATATCCGACTACGTAAAAGCCCAATCGAGCAGGGGTGGGCAGACCTTCACTGAGGCTCATCTAAACTGTTGATCCATTTGACACAAACATACATCGCGGACATGAAAAACTGAGAGGCAACGATAAGAGACAAGCCGGCATCCCTATCGGAGAAGGTGGACACAGAATGCCACCGTTCAGAGTGACCCCATCGAAGTACGCGGTCGCGGTCGGTTCCGAGTACAGTAGTGGTAGGGACTCGTCCGGATTAACCAGACCCCCTACTGGCAGGAAACTCAGGACCAGAGGATGGAGGACCACACGCTTCTGCGGTATAGGTAGAATGCATGATGGTGACGATGGCAAAATAAGGCAAAGTGTCGTATCACCCATGGGAGACTGCTGTGAGAAGATTGGGGGAAACTGCGGCCTGGGGGTCAATGCGGCCTCTTTCGAACCATGTCAGTAAATGTTGCCCTTATTCTGGATTGGTGCACATATATAACGGGCCTAGATGTCATAGCCTGATTAAACTTTGAGCTACAAGAGTGCGAGAAAGACGTCGAGAAAGAGTTGCTCACCCGAACCCGTGCTGTACTATTCGACTTTGAAACTGTGGTCGTTGACTGAATGTCAGCCCAAGGTCTCAATTGCCCTTGAGGATCACATATCCGGGCCTTAGAATCGGTAACATGATCATCCAAGCTGTTACTAAAGTGTCAGGTCACTTACGCAAACATTACTGTAGGAGACTCGAATGGCAACCTTCCCAGTGACAGCTCAGAGCGCCTTCGCAGCGGGCAGCGGGGAAGTTAGTACAGAACAGGCACGAGCCCTGATTACAGCAGTCGTTACGTTACGTTTCACCCGAAGAACTCCTGTGCGGAGCTGCACCAAACTGTCGAGCACGCTTTCCTTGATTGTCCAAACCACGAAACTGCGAGACGCAAACACCTCAACGCGCGCGACAAGGTCCAGTCCTTACTCCTTATTAGACCAGCTCTTCGAAAAGCAGCTGCTCTACAGTACGTCGAAACCTTACTGTAAGATTCCTGGAGGAAGCGCGAAGCCCCGCAGTTTGGATTGGGACCCGGGTAGTCTCGAAACCAGACGTTTGGACAAATTGAGTCGGAGTCAAGTCGGAGTGAGAAAAACCAATACGAGGATTTGTCCTACCGTCTGGTGACTTTCGGTAGGGCGGGTGTGGGTCGGTGTCATGTGACGTAGATAGCACATCTTCTAACGTTGTGTCCTTCTCGTTCTTACATTTTATACAATGGATGTGTATCTTTCGACCTATTCGGACCTCTCTAGTGAATCTGGCTCTGAAGAACCGCTGGGCAATACTGGAGCAAACCAGGACCGGCGCAATGCAGGTACAACCCCGCAACATCAGCAGTCAGCAAGCTTCATGGCGTTTCTGCTCCGCTGAAGTTTGCCGACGCGTCCTTGATGTCCTGGACAACGAAAATACATGTATTTATGACGACATACGCGTGAATAGACCAGACGGCCCAGGGTACATATAATAGGGGTAAGGGTATGTATTGGGCCTGGGATGTAGGAGGCCGATTGGGTAATATGACGGATAGGCCAAGGGAGCTGCACCTGGGGTATACGAATGGAGAGGCTGGGATGTCGGTGAAATGGCCGATGATTGAAGGTGCTGCGATGCAGCCCTTCGTTCATCTGAAGCCTGACGCCGCGCTGCACGCGCATTCTCCTCACGACGTATCTTGTTCTCTGCGGTTTGTTTTGCTCGTTTTGCTCTGTTTTCTTCTTTTCTCTGCTCGTTCTCCTCGATCCAACCCTTGTCAATGGGCTCTAGGACCTTAATGATATCTTCTCCATACTGGTCCGCCAAGATCCAACCTGGGATCTCCTCCTTGATAAGATTGCGTGTCTTGAGTCGTGCGTGGGTCGCTAGTTTTGAAAGCACTCTGTCTGGAAGGATGGCTTCGGGCATCAGGCCGCTCCGTCTGAAATCTCGCATCCAGATTTCAGTTCGCCAAGACTTGAGTGCATTTCGACATGCTTCGAGACGGTCCCCACGACGAGGCCCTTCACCAGCGCCGTTGCGGGCAGGGGGCTGCTGAGCATCCACATCGATCGCGGTCCCAGGCTGGTCACCATTCTCCTGTGGTGTTTGATCAGCAGGCCCCTTACGCGTCATGATCCAGTCGCGGAGTGCAAGTATATATGATTCTTCTGAGGTGAGGCTGTCGGGCGAATCAGCGAATTTCTTCATGACACACAAGTCACAACAAGGGGCAGTGAGTCCTGAAAAGTATGGGTCAAGGATAAAATCAAGCACCGGCCTGGCAATAACAACACAGTCAAGACCTAGAATGAGTGCCTCATCAGCATCCAGCTGCCAATCATATGGTACCCTCCCGTCGAAAACGTCCTGGAGCTTCTGGGACATGGTCTGGCACGTCCCCTCTGAGTCGTAGTGCCGATCCTTGAGCGCAGCCTCGCGAGCATCTTTGAGAGCACCAGAAGCATAAGATGTAACTGGCATTGTTCACCAGACTAGGACATGTGCTATCAGAGCACGGGGAATAGAGCACGGGGAATACAGAGTACAGACGCATATACAAGTAAAAACGCGATAGCCACGGTCACATGACCCCGACCCACACCCGCCCAAGCGAAATATACCAGACGTTCGTACTCAACCCGCGTATCAGTTTTTCTAACCCCGCAGGTCTGAGTTCGAACGTCTGGTCACGAGACTAGGACCCGGGATGATTCGCTGTAAATCTCGTTTGTTACTTAGTCGATATCGGTTCCGACGCGTGAGCTGCCCGCCACGCCGTTCACTAAACCTGACATGGTAACGTTTGGTAACGATACACCGCCTACATAGGTAACAAGTACTGTAAGGCGTACATGTACGCAACGCAACAGACATATGTCACATAAACTTTCAGC
>WTXE01000059.1:0-149767 GCA_022496225.1 Russula aff. rugulosa BPL654 | reverse complement strand
CGCGCAACGCGCACCGTCCTTCGCAAACACGAACTGTATGTGCGCACGTACCTCCTTCGCTGCATCATCATGATGGTCAACGCCTTTCCGATTCGCCCACGGTTGGATCACCCTCTTGCCAGCCTGCACGGTGCGCGCCCAACACCTTTTCTTTCATCCCGCCAACGGGCGATACCCGTCCGCGGAGTGTGATCTGCAGATGGACAACACTATTGTCAGAGTGGGGGCAAAAAAAAATGAGATGATATTTTTGGCGTACCTCACAGGCCGCGGCAGTCGTAGGAGGGACATACCTCCCCGTCAAGAGGAATACGATCGTATAGACCTGTACCAGTCCACGAACGTCGTATTAGCACCAAACCCACTCAAAAATGCGGACTACGTACCATGACGACACCAGCACTCGGTCCATCCTTCTTCTGCGCACTTGCGGGAAGGTGTACGCGTACGTCTTGACCCAACTGGGTGCGAGCTCCGCGATCTCTTTGATAACCTAGACAGACATAAGGAAATCTTTTTTAAACCAGGGGTCGCTAGTTCCATGAAGCCAGAGTACGCACATCACCAAGCAAACCGGTAAGCTTGAGGTTCTCATTCAATTGCCAGATGTCGTGATACTCTCAACGGGCATGAGCTCGCCCTTGCCCATGCCAGTCACAACCAGGCCCCAAACGACGCCGCGCCGCGCCTCGCGGTCACGGTACTCACGGTCATGCCACGACAACCCTAAGATCTTCTCAAGTCCATCCAGCTCGACGACTGGATCGTATCCAGCGTCACCAAGCCTTGCACTCTTATCCAATCCGCCGCCGGCATCGGTGCTACAGTAGGTGAGGACGGTAGCGAGGTGACAGGGGACTCGACGGCACTGATGGTCCGCGCGCATCGACGTGGGGAATTGCTCTCGAAGGACAGCAAGGATGGCTTCGGATGAGTTGCAGGATTGAAGCCTGGGAAGGAGCGAAGCTAGGTCTTTCTTAGTCTTCTGTTTATAAGTTTCCAAGGCGGCGATGAAAACGGAGGCAAAGTTGGAATGCGAGGAAAATGTCGAAGGGACAGAGGTCATGGCGTGACTGGCAGGAGAAGAGAAGGATAGGGATAGTTGGTGGTTAATGATAGGTACGAAGGGCGCCGCCCTTGCAGCCTGAGTATTGTAAGAAGACGAGGCGGCTCAGAGTCAACATCATCAGAGATGGCGGGAGCGAACTTCATGGTGGACCAGAAGACCGTCGCAATCACCACCAAACCCACGTTCATGCTCCGCTTCTGCGCATAATTGAGACCCACGAGCAATGTTGTGGTTTTTCGACGGACAAATCACAATATTTCTCGTGAATCTCAATGATTTCAACCTCAAGTCGACACAGACGACAGAATACAAATCTTTCGATGATTGTCTTCGAGGCCGCAGCCCCAGTCGCAGGCTCTCTTCTTCAGGCATCAATCGCAACGAGTTCACTCAACTGCAGAGGCTATACCGTACCAGTTCGGCCTTCTACGCGAGCACGCATCCGAGGGGACGAACTTCGACCAGAAAATTTACGATGGGTAGGTCGTCCCTTGCGTCCTCGTGAGCAGGCTTCCTGAAGCTGCTTGAGGACAGAGGATAGGATTAAAAAAATAACATGGTTCGTCATCTTTTCTGTTTACCAGTCCCAATCGTCCCCACGCATCACAACCCAGACCAATCCAGCGAAGGAGTAGTACAACTTCAAGCACTCCCAACCCGTTTTCTAGCCTGCACTTCCCTCCAGTCTCGACCCGTCCGCCTTCTCGAGCATGGAACGCGTTTACCCAGTCAAATCCTATCTGCACCCACCTGTCAAAGCCACCAAAGCAGAGTAGGATCGACCGACCGACCGCTGCCTCTTCCGAGCCAAATATCGGTGGTTGGGACTCGGGGTTCACCGCAACCGAATGTTGTGGCTCAGGCTTTCTTTTCCCGCTCACCGTTATTACACGCTGCTTCAATACTTATTTTTCTTGTTTTACCAGTTCCTTTGTCGGGCTTCTGCGCGCTCGAGGAAGCATCTTGATATTCACTAGCCCAACATCCTCGCTAAGAGTCGCGGAAAACGCATACAAAGACACGGTCGGGGTGACCCATTTGTGAGTCCATTATCGTTATTCTGGGATTGGCTGAATGTGGGGATTTCCTCTCGAAGGACGGTGAGGACAGCCTCGGGGGAATTGCACGATTGAAGCCTGGGAAAGAACGTATCTGAGGCCAGGTCCTTCTTAGTCTTAACTTCTTGGCGTCCTCAGACCATCTTTGGTCATCGCAAGGTTAAGCCTAGTATGATCGCGCTGCGAGGCTAGCGCTATCATGATTCTATTCGTCCAATAATGGATCACAGTCTATATGCAGTGTGGGTAAGGCGCGTGGGGCTTTCTGGCCTGACCGGGACACAGGAAGGGAGCCTGCCAGCTGCGCAGGTGGGCGGGAGAACTCCGTAGCGCTGCAGGCTCTCGGCGTGACCAGACTGTGCCTACAAGTGTGGAATGTCTGCTATAGTACGGGGCGTCGCTGCTGAGTCGCAGTGAATGCTTTGGTGCCCTAATTCTATGGTGACACAGCGAGTCAGTGGTGACCGGTGGGGAGCTGAGTCTCCGTCGGCTCTGGATATGCGTGCGAGAGTCCTACGGGAGTGGTGGGAGGGGAACAAAAACAAGCAAAACGGCTAGGAGCGAGCAAACAAGCGGGGACGGGCGGCGGCAGCGGTAGCAAGGGAGAAGAAATTTGATGACCAACATGCTCTTCACCCAACTCTTCTCATGCTAGGCCAACCATACTTTATTCGTTCTTTCTTGTTCTGCCAGTTCCCACGTCGAGATTCCGCGCGCCTGTGCTGGCCCAAATGACGGATAGGCTCGTTTTGCCTCATTTTGTGCCTCCGCTCCGCTCCCTGTCGACCTTGCCATCTCCTCCGTCCGTGTCATACCTTCTTCACTATTCCCTTCGGTGCCGTCATGATTTGCGCCAACCTCGCTTCCTCATCCCACGATTCTCCGCAGTCCTGTATTTTCATGCCGAACATCCTGTCTCAGAGTACTGTATGTTGTCTCCTGCCAACAATGCCGGCGTTTGGTCTCTTCCCGTTTCTTTCGACTTTTCTGTACCATAGATGTGAATGCCGCATGGGAGACGGATCTAGTAGGAGTAAGGTGATTAACCCAGGTGCCAGTTGTATACTTACGAAGTAAGATGAGTATTGTAGCATCGAAGGACTAGATATACTTATGACGCGCTTTTGTTCGCTTGCTAGTGTATGCGCAGAGTTTGTCGGCTTTAACTCCGGTCTTGCCACTCGGTAAACACAAAGAAATGTAGTAATACCACATAATTGCTCACTTCCGCGTAGACCATCTGCGCAGTCGTATGTATTGGAACCAGAGACACTGTATTGGTAAAGGCGTAGTCGACGCACACCACGTCCAAGATGACATCATTGCGCAGTAGGGGTTGTATGAGAAACGCACAACAATATGGGGGCTTCAATGGTTTTGCTTACCTTACGCGGCCCTTATATCACCGTCGAAGTTGGTGACGGTGACGGAGTCTCTCGTCCCCCGACAAGGGCCTTCGATGGCGTCTTTGAGAACAACCTCCTGCGCTTCGTACCTGTTCGATCTCCGCCTCTTGCGCAATCAACGCTCGCAAACGGACAACAGCGAGGTACTCCGTTAGCCGTCGTTTGACATAATCAAGGCCAAAGTGATCCGCATCGAGTTGCGATTTTGCGTTGGGGAGGAAGTCGGACGTAAAGGTATCCGAGCCAGGTGGTGGTGGGATTCAAGACAGGGCGGTAGGCCGTTCGAACTGAGCATGGTGTCAGATACGATACGTGGAAAAGGAAAGAAAACGGAAGTACGCACGCAGTTCCTCACAACGCAATGTTCCGCATTTTGCGGAGGAATTCGCCTTAGGGCGGCGTGCCTCGGTTGAAGCAACGCCGCGAACTTCGGTACCTGTGTGAAGCCCGTTGCCTCAACGAACGAGTATATCAAAGCGTCCCCATCCTCCGTGATATTCCACTAGCGTTCAGGTCGGTATTGGCCTGCTTGAGGCGCTGCGGCTCGGCGTTGATGGCGGCAAGCTGTTATAGCAGAAAACGCGCCTTTTGTTGCTTCGAGAAGGACTCGTCTACAGCTGTAGGGATCTTCGTTCTGACTTCGGCATAGGAACGCTGCTTTGTCAACGCATGTGACATGCTGGAGACGCAACGAAGGAGACTCAGTGGAGAGACAGCTATAGCAGTATTGTTTGTGGACGGGGTTGGTGTTGTTCGTCTAGTGGCGGTGAGGCGGATGCGGGTGATGCAGTGAGAGTGTAGAGGTATAGCTCGTCCGACTGGGCGCAGGGACGGACGAAGCGGGCTATGCGGGCTTTGACGCACTCGTACAGGGAGGTGGTTCTATCGTACTGGACGAACGTGACGAAGGCAAAGACGGGTTGATGCATTAATATTGATGGATTAAATATAAAGAGATCGATGACCCCTTCAGCTTGGTCTGGGACGAATGAGCTAAACGGAGTAAAGGGGGGGGACCAAATTCACACTAATATGGAAGAGCAGTATTACAAGATTTCCCCCTGTAGTGTAAGTACGCCATGCATGGAAACAACGACTATACATCGGAACCATACTCAGAAAGTAGATCTAAAATATCCTGTTGTGTGCGTACTGGGAAGGTGTCTTCCTATATTTGTCGCGCGCATTGACATCTGCGCCATGCATCAGTAACAATCGCACGATCTCGATCTTACCCCTTTTGACTGCCGTGTGCAGCGAAGTTCTGCCATACTTATCCCGGGCATCAATCGCCGCCCCGCGTTCAAATAGCATTTGAGCAAACTCGACGTGTCCTTGGCGTGCGGCGTGAAAAAGTGGAGTAAAACCATACTTTTCTCGAGCATTGGGATCTGCACCATGATCAAGAAGACATTGCCCAACAAGAAGTGTTCCATGGAAGGAAGCCCAATGCAGGGGAGTCGCGTCGTCCACATCCCGACTATCGACATCTGCGTCATGTTCGAGTAGTAATGAAACAATGTCGGCATTCCCTCTCGCTGCAGCATGCATCGCGGTGTCGTCATAATTGTTCTTAGCATTCACATGCTCTGGATGCGCGGCGATGAGGTGTGCTGCCAAGTCACGAAATCCGAACCTTGCCGCATGATATAAGGGGACTGCTCCAGGTTTCTCCGGGCGCATACTGGTCATGCGTATATCATATTCGTCGTAGATCCAAAGCCACGTTGCAAAGTGTGGCTTGTCTTCATCAAAAAGACATTCCATCCCATCCTTGATCCGTGCCGATACACTTCCAAATTTCGCATGCCTTGGCCAATAATCAGCAGCGTATCGAGCCAACGGAAAGTCTTTGATGTTGTCCCGGTCAACGTGATCGTCCAATCGAAGGAGAACGCCAATGCATGCTTGTGCAAGAACCACATGTGCCGCCTCGAGTTCGATGTGATAGCACGACACATCTCGCATGGGCTCCGCAAGTCGGTCCGCCGTCAAGAATTCCTTGACCGAGAAATGTGAGAATTGAACGATCCGTGAATCCCCGTCCTTGACTATCGTGACCAAACTCGAGCAGCCAACATTATT
Organism: Russula aff. rugulosa BPL654; assembly: GCA_022496225.1. NCBI lineage: Eukaryota > Fungi > Basidiomycota > Agaricomycetes > Russulales > Russulaceae > Russula > Russula aff. rugulosa BPL654. The sequence continues at coordinate 144,149 of WTXE01000059.1, read as the reverse complement.
GCCCCTTCCTGATCCTCCCAACGCCAATTTGAAAGTGGCTTCGGGATCCCTCCCGCGTCGAAGTTAAACGCCAGGACTTCTGCAAGTTCTTTGACTTGAAGTGGGCGGGAAGCAGCTACAAGACATTGCATCAATCGATGTGCAAGTCTTTGGTTCGGCTTCCTGATCTCCTTTAGTATCCGTTCGTACGTCTCGTCCAGGCTGTCGGCAACTCCTCCAGGGTAAGTTTAATACTTGGTGGCAGACAGTCCAGTAGGATTTCCAGTTGGCAGAACGCCCACCGGAACCTATTGAATCTTTTAGGTTAGGATTCGCTAATAAGCAGACAACAACGCCCTTACATCCCGTCTGCTCTTTCCGTTAGTGTCTTAATAACCAAATCCTTGTCCTCTTTCCGCCATCTCCGTGTCCTTCGATCTGAGTCAACAATAGACGCGACATAATTGGCAATATCCTCCTGCTGTCCACTTTCATCGTGAAGTGACACAGGGCGGGCAGTCAAAGGTTCGAGGACAGCCCGAATGTCGAGCTCAGGTCGACTCGTAACACATATGTGGAGATTTGGAAGGTGAAGGCCGACGAGTTCTTCCACAAACTCGAGGACCTCTTCTCGCGGTGATGGAATGGTGGATGTCTTCGGACACTCGTCGAGGGCATCCAGGACAATGTATGTAGGCCCTTGTGTGTTGAGGAGGATGAGCATTTCTTTGAGGGATTCAACCATGAGGCGATCGCTGGGTTGCTTTTCACCTCGATTGTGTGCAGAATAGAGTCGGGAGAGTATGTCGCAACAGGGATCGGACCGAGCAGAAAGTTGGGTAAGAAGAGAGGGAAGCAAATTGTGAAGTTTTTGCTTATGGATGTCCTTGAAGTCAAAGTAAAAATAGGCCATCGAGGCCATCCCAGCACCGCACAAGGCTATGATGTCTTCTATGATCGAAGAACTGAACGGATATGTTAGTTGAACAAGGTAGAAAGAGTCAAAGAAAGTCGAACCAGAGTATACTTTTGCCTGATCCCGCTACAGAGTCGAGACATGATCAGGGGTCCAGCTTACGCACAGTAAGGGTTAAAGTTACACACGCTTTCCATGTATCCACAAGAATGAACCAGTGGATTTCCATTGATTAAATATTTGGCCTTGAAAAAACCATTGGGCTGTACCGTTGTGATGAGTTTTGGAGGCAACATTGTGATTGATGGATGGATCTGACGGCGAAAGCCATCGTAAAAGACTATCTCTGAGCTGATTTCCTGTGTGATTGTCTGAGCGCTCAGAACGACAAACAGGGGTTAAAGAGATAACGAACGGTTGACCTCTCGGACATCGCTGCTAATGCCTTGCACCCTGTTGTCGACATCTTGAACTTTGTCGCCAACATCGTGCACATCGCATTGGACATCTTGTACTCGCCCGTCGACATCTTGTACCCGCCCGTCGACATTTTGAACCTTGCTGCCAACATCTCGCACCTCGTCATGGACACCATCTACTTTGTCATCGACGGTATGTGCGACCTTCAGTAGCTCCGCAGATGCCATCCGGGCCTCTTCTTGTGTCAACCTGTTCAATCTCTCCAGGCTGTCCTCGATGTCTGTGTTCCCAACCAACTTGGTGAAAAACCTTTCTGCACCGGCATGTCAGTAAAGTCAAGGATCGTATATATTCACAGCATCGACGACTCACTCAATCGCCCACGTTTCGCTTCCTTCGTTGCGATCGCAAGGATGGTGAGTATTTCGACCATAATATCAACAGTTATGTTCGTCATAGCCGTAGTCGGCGTGATGCCAGTGTAAATCTCAAGCCGTTGGAAAAATCGTTCAATGCCGCTGAAGAGGTCGATAAGCTTGTCTCGGCTAGCGCGGGCATCTTTGGCCGCCTTGGGAGGGTATCAAAATAGGTCATTTGAGGGAACGGCAAAAGACACTGACCAGGAGAAGAACACCAATCCCCGTAAAGACTATGTTCGCTGGTGGGAATCCCTGAAAGGTAAACATTAGATTGGACAATATCACGAGGAAATATCCCAATATTCACAAGCCCAACGACCCCGCCAAGAGTAGCGGAAAATGAGTAAAGGACATTCACAGTCGGGGTGACCCATGTCGTGAGCCCATCGTCATTATTCTCGGATTGATGAAACTCGGGTGCTTGATCTCGAAGCACAGTGAGGATAGCTTCGGGGGATTCACAGGATTGCAGTCTGGGAAGGAGCGGATGCTCGGCGAGGTCTTGCTTAGTCTTCCGCTTGTATTTTTCCAAGGCAGCGTTGAAAATGGAGGCAAAGTTGGAATGTGAGGTAGACGTCGAAGGGACAGCGGACATGATGTGACTGGACCGTAGAATGGGATGGTTGGTGATGGGGGATTGATACGAAGGGCGCATCGATGAATCGCCGCCCTTGCCTGAGTATATGTACAGCCCACATTTCGTAAGAGACACCAGGACAGGCAACGCGGGGAGCATGTGTCGCCTAAACCATGCAGTACGATTCTAAGTATGGAAAACTTGAAGCTTGGGCTGGCCGACGGGGTAAGCTGGCGAGACAGAGAGCCTGGGAATAAGGAAATTGTGATTCCTTCTCTGGAGTCTTCACACTCGGTATGCTACAGTTGTATGGCAAATTTGGTCTCACAGATGGTTTTGGGCCGAAGACTTCTGAGTGAGTACTATTTTTGTTGAATTACTGATTTTTATTACTAATGAATGCGCTCCGTCAACGCGTCGACCGCATGAAAAAGACAATAAGCGGGCAGAGGAGAGGTATAAGCGCCGGGTAGCGGAGACGAATGAGGGGTGGACAAGAGTGGGAGACGGACACGGAGACATGCCATGTCATTATGTGTATTGACATCACTCGACCTACAGTACTACAACCCCACCAATCAGCACATCTAACAATACGGTCCCAATGCTCGCAACTTCGCAACCAGCGCGGATGATCGAATGTGCGAATGCAGACATGAGGCTGCTACTTTGAGCTTTAGGCGGGCGCGATCGCGGCGACCGTGATACTTTACGATTTCCTATTTCTAATGTCGACTGCATCAGCCCGGGAAGCTTCATCGTACAAGAATACAGTTGTCGGTTGGCCGTCCGCGTTGCTGAGAGGCGGAGGTCAGGGTAGAAATGTCGAGCCAATCATGCACTACAGTATCACCAATAGCGGCAGCACGTTGTGGGTCGGAATGTACAGTAGGTCATGTTAGGTGACACCAGGGGGAAGTTGTGGCAGGCGCGTTGATCCAAACACTCTTACCAAAGGTCGTTAGATGCGTAGTGCTCGAAGAGTGCTCAGAGGTCTTTCCGGCCATGTGCACCTCTTTACTGGCGTCAGATAGGAGAGAGTCAGGACGCGACATGCTTGGCAGGGAGAACGCACTAGACTTGCGGGGCATCGTTGACCTTACTCGGTTCAGAGGTTGTATGCTGTACCCTTGGTTATTATTCGGTGCTCCATCTGTGATGAGTTGCCCATTCAGCATACGCACGAAATTAGAGATAATGCGCAAGATAAAAACTGACCTCTGCTGCTTCGAATCCAGCATGGCTCTCCTAGCTCCTTCTGCAGATTGCGGACTCGCTTCTCAACTCAAGCCATTGGAACTCAGCTTAGAGGTGCCAATCCGATCGAGCAGTGATTGCATAACAGCCTCTGCGTCATCCTTTACTCAAACTGCGGCTCTTAGCCCGGCTTGTGTGCCTCTGCGTGTGTGGTGAGGTCTGTGAGCGCGGCACGGCGAGGTTCGTTGGTCGCACGGGCATCCTCCTGTTTGAGCGGGGCGAGTTCGGTGCAGATATCTTCTACCTCGTCTTCGCAGGCAACTATACGATAGGAGAACCCTTCGAGTTCGAAGTCGTGCTGTCTGCTGAAGGGGTGCAACGGTGCAACCGGCCGGACGCTGTCGTGACGGTCAGCTTGCTGAACACGTGACGTTACGACACGCGGATCCGCCGAGGTCAAATGCCAGCGCTTCCGCGGTTACTCGCTTGCTTGCAGCGGTGAGGAAGTCTTTTCCTTTTCGCGGCACGCTGCCAGTACTTGGCACGTTCGGAGGAGGGGGAATGCTGGAGCTCCAGCTTTCTTTTGCCGCCCCTTGCCGTGCCGCGCTGCCCCAAAACTTATATATGGTCCATTCTTCTTTTACCAGTCGAGATTCCGGGCGCTGGCCCTATGACGGACGGGCCGATTGTTCGATCCCATTTTGTGCCTTCCGCTCCTCTGTCGACCAATTTCGACACTGTCAATATCTGCGTCACTCATCCCGGGATTCTCTGCAGTCCTAAATTCTCATGCCGAACATCCTGTCTCAGAATATGTTGTCTCCTGCGAAAAAGACTTTCCCGTCTCTTCCCATGTCTTTCAACTTTTCTGTCCTCTTTCTTCATACCATCTCCTTGATTCATCGCCATCTCGCCCTTTGCCATTCCCAAGTGGCCATTTTTGAATTTGAAACTTCGAATCATCACTTCATCCAAGATTCGACCTGGTATTTGTTCATCAATTCGGAACCCACTGTAGCTGTATGTATGTGTATGCCGCATGGGAGACAGATTTAGTAATTAGAAGTTTTGAAGGGGGACCTTACACATGTACTACGTAGTATGGAAGAGCCGTCTGTATCGATACCCTGTATTACTCGATATCGTACCACAGCACAAAGTATTACACGAACTCCCCCTGGTATGGAACCAACGACTATACAGACTCGGAACCATACTCAAAACAGATCTAAAATATCCTGTTGTGTTGTACACTGGGAAGGGGCCCTGCCTAATTCGTCGCGCGCATTGACATCCGCGCCATGCTTCAGTAACAATCGCGCGACCTCGATATTGCCCCTTTCGACTGCCACGTGCAGTGAAGTTCTGCCATGGTCATCCAGGGCATCAATCGCCGCCCCGCGTTCAAGTAGCATTTGAGTAAACTCGACGTGTCCTTCGTGTGCCGCGTCGAAAAGTGGAGTCCAATCTCCATTCTCTCGAGCATTGATATATGCACCACGATCAAGAAGACATTGCCCAACACGGAGTGTTCCACGGCCGGCAGCCCAATGCAGGGAAGTGGAGCCGAGCCAATTCTGGCTATCGACATGCGCGCCGTGTTCAAGTAGTAATGAAAGAATGTCGGCATTCCCCCTCTCGCTGCGGCATGCATCGCGGTCTCGTTCGAATTGTCACTAGCATTCACATGCTCTGGATGCTCGGCGATGAGGTGTGCTGCCAAGTCACGAAATCCATGCATTGCGGCGTGATATAGGGGGACTGCTCCAGGTTTCTCCGGGTGCATACTGGGCATGCGTCTATAACTAGTTTCGTCGTAGATCCAAAGCCACGTTGCAAAGTGTGGCTTGTCTTCATCAAAAAGGCATTCCATCCCATCCTTGATCCGTACCGATACACTCCCAAATTTCGCATGCCTTGCCCAATACTCAGCAGCGTACGTAGCCAATGGAAAGTCTTTGATGATTTCGAAGTCGACGTGATCGTCCAATCGGAGAAGAACACCAATACATGCTTGTGCAAGAATCGTATGTGCCGCTTCGAGTTCAATGTAATAGCGCGAGACATCTCGCATCGGCTCCGCAAGTCGGTCCGCCGTCAAGAATTCCTTGACAGAGAAATGTGAGAATTGAACGACCCGTGAATCCCCGTCCTTGACTATCGTGACCAAACTCGAGCACGCCAACATTACTGCCCCTTCTTGATCCTCCCATCGCCAATTTGAATTCAGCTTCGGGATCCTGTCCGCCTCGAAGTTAAACGCCAGAACTTCTGCAAGTTCCTTGACTTGAAGTGGGCGGGAAGCAGCTACAAGGCATTGCATCAATCGATGTGCAAGTCTTTGGTTCGGCTTCCTGATCTCCTTTAGTATCCGTTCGTACGTCTCGTCCAGGCTGTCGGCAACTCCTCCAGAGAATGTTTAATACTTGGTGGGAGGCAGTCCAGTAGGATTTCCAGTTGGCAGAACGCCCACCGAAACCTATTAAATGTTTTAGGTTAGGATTCGCTAATAAGCAGGAAACAACGCCCTTACATTCCATCTGCCTTTTCCGTTAGTGTCTTAATAACCAAATCCTTGTCCTCTTTCCGCCATCTTCGTGTCCTTCGATCTGAGCCAACAATAGACGCGACATAGTTGGCAATATCATCCTGCTGTCCACTTTCATCGTGAAGTGACACAGGGTGGGAAGTTAAAGGTTCGAGGACAGCCCGAATGTCGAGCTCAGGACGACTCGTAACACATATGTGGAGATTTGGAAGCCGAAGGCCGACGAGTTCTTCCACAAAGTCGAGGATCTCTTCTCGCGGTGGCGGGATGGTGGATGTCTTCGGGCACTCGTCGACGGCATCCAGGATAATGTATGTAGGCCCTTGCACATTGAGGGTGACCATTTCTTTGAGGCATTCGACCATAGCGCGATCGCTGGGTTTCTGTGCTCCACGACCATGTGCAGAATAGAGCCGGGAGAGTATATCACAACAGGGATCGGACCAAGCAGCAAGTTGGGTGAGAAGAGAGGGGAGCAAATTGTGAAGTTTTTGCTTATGGATGTCCCTGAAGTCAAAATAAAAATAGGCAATCGAGGCCGTCCCAGCATCGCGCAATTCCATGATGTCCTGTATGATCGAAGAGCTGAACGGAGATGTTAGTTCGACAATGTAGCAAGAATTGAAGGGAAAGACAACCAGAGTATACTTTTGCCCGATCCCGCTACAGAGTCGAGAGATGATCAGCGGCCGATGTACAGTAAGGGTTAGGAGTGACACACGCTTTCCATGTATCCACAAGAATGAACCAGTCGATTTCCATTGATTAAATATTTTATTTTGAAAAAACCATCGGGCTGTACCATTGTGATGAGCTTTGGAGGCGAGGTTATGATTGATGGATGGATCTGACGGCGAAAGCCATCGTAAAGACTATCTCTGAGCTGATTCCCTGTGTGATTGTCTGAGCCCTCAGAACGACGGGCAGGGGTTAAAGAAATGACGAACGGTTGACCTCTCGGACCTCTGAAGAAATGACATTTACATCGCTACTAATGCCTTGCACCCTGTTGTCGACGTCTTGAACTTTGTTGCCAACATCTTGCACGTTGTCCTGGACATCATCTACCTTGCCATCGACGGTATGCGTGACCTTCAGTAGCTCCGCAGATGCCATCCGGGCCTCTTCCTGTGTCAACCTGTCCAATCTCTGCAGGCTGTCCTCGATGTCCGTGTTCCCTACCAACTTCCTGAAATACCTTTCTGCACCGATGTGTCAGTCAAATCAAGAATCCTAAAATTTACACAGCATCGACGACTCACTCAATCGCCCACGTTTCACTTCCTTCGTCGCAATCGCAAGGATCGCGAGTACCTCGACCATAATATCAACAATTACGTTCGTCATAGCCGTAGTCGGTGTAATGCCAGTGTATATCTCAAGTCGTTGGAAATATCTTTCGATGCAGTTGAAGAGGTCAATAAGCTTGTCTCGGTTAGCGCGGGCATCCTTGCTCGCCTGTGTCAGGGTATTAAAATAGATCATGGAAGGGAACGGCGAAACACGCGGACCAGGAGAAGAACGCCAATCCCCGTAAAAATTATGTTTGTTGGTGGAAATGCCTGAAAAATAAAAATCAGATTGGACTACATGATAAGGAAATATGCCGATATTCACAAGCCCAACAACGCCGCCAATGGTAGCGGAAAATGATAACAAGACATTCACGGTCGGGGTGACCCATGTCGTGAGTCGTGAGTCGCTATTCTGGGATTGGTTGAACTCGGGGGTTTGTTCCCGAAGCACAGTGAGGATAGCTTCGGGGGAATCACAGGATTGGAGCATTGGAAGGAGCGGATGCTCGATGAGGTCTTGCTTAGTCTTACGTTTGTATTTTTCCAAAGCAATATTGAAAATGGAAGCAAAGTTGGAAGATGAGGTTGACGTCGAAGGGGCAGCGGACATGATGTGACTACCCGTGGGGAAGAGAGGGAAAGGGATAGTTGGTGATGTGGGATTGGTAACTTACGAAGGGCGTAACTAGGGCGTATCGATGAATAGACGCCCTACTGAGTGCCTACGGCAGGCCCCAAGAGCGCACAAGACCTACTACGGCTCCCACGTTGCCTGTCAGTGTCCTGGTATTTGACCCGATCTAATTTACTTCCTGTCTGTATTTGCAGAGTAATTTGAGAACCTCCAAGTAGACTGTCCCCATAATATATTGGCGCTAGACCGTCGGCACCAATTTTTAGGGGACTTCCATATGATCGAGGTGCAGAACGTTCCTCAGTTCTTGCTAATTCTCACCATCATAGGCTCAAGAGAAGGACACCATCAACTGGCTCGAATCGACGCGGAGGTCGATGTTCCAACTGGACTTTGTCGAGTGGATCATGGTGCTCTGGGGAAAAGGTCGTGCGGTGATGCTCCGAGTCAGTAACCGTGACAACGCTCAGGGGTAACGCCAGTGAATAACAATTGAACACCTGGTAGTACCGTTTCGGTCAAAAGCCGACAAAGGGGAGGGGGTTTCGCAAGTCTTGTATTTCTATATCGCTGCTTGCGGACGCGAACGTCGCACGCGACTTGAGAAACTTGAAACAACTTGGTGACTGGCTCCTGCCAGTGCTTGGTGACCCGTGCGGTGGCGAGATAGAGGTGGTGATAAGGAAATCGAGATTCCTTTTATTGTAAGCTCCGTATTGCAACAATTAATACTGCGAGCGTAGCGAGCTGTCATCTAGCTAAGGGTGAACGGTGAAGGGCCGGACAAACAAATACAAATTTTTCGTGCAAAAATGCTGGCAATGAATTTCTCACGGTAATCGCTGTACATTTCTCGCATCTCCCCGTCCTTTCTTACAAAACCCTGAGGTTGTGTAGAGAATCCTTAATGCTATTGGAATATCACAAAAAATTTGGGGTCCACGTGTGCGACCCTGGACGCAGCTGGACGGCGGATTGGTGAGTAACAAAAACGTACACTGAGATAGGCGAATATATGGCGTCCTTTTCATCGGACTCCTATTATCTCATCAAGGCATTAGATCATTAGATATATATTATGCACGTAGCCACCACTTAGCACAGACATAAATAAATCGATAAATTGCACTATTCAATAGCGAAGCGAGCATATAGGGGGCCCACGAGCACACGAATTAAATTCGTACCAGTACAAAGTATTACACGAACTCCCACTTATTGTAAGTACATCATGGAACCAACGACTATACAGACTCGGAACCATACTCAGAAAGTAGATCTAAAATATCCTGTTGTGTCGCGTACTGGGAAGGAGTCATGCCTGATTCGTCGTGCGCATTGACATCCGCGCCATGCTTCAGTAACAATCGCGCGACCTCGATCTTATCCCTTGCTACTGCCTTGTGCAGTGAAGTTCTGCCACGGTTATCCCGGGCATCAATCGCCGCCCCGCGTTCAAATAGCATTTGAGCAAACTCGACGTGTCCTTGGTTTGCCGCGTCGAAAAGTGGAGTCAAACCATACGTGTCTCGAGCATTGAGATCTGCACCATGATCGAGAACACATTTCCCAACACTGAGTGTCCCACTGTGGGCAGCCAAATGCAGAGAAGTCGAGCCAACCCCATCCCGGCTATCGACATCCGCGTCATGTTCAAGTAGTAATGAAATAATGTCGGCATTCCTTCCTCTCGCTGCAGCATGCATCGCGGTGCCTTCAAATTTGTTCTTAGCATTCACATGCTCTGGATGCTCGGCAATGAGGTGTGCTGCCAAGTCGCGAAATCCGAGCCTTGCCGCGTGATATAGGGGGACTGCTCCAGCTTTCTCCGGGCGCATAGTGGGCATGTCATCGTAGATCCAAAGCCAGGTTGCAAAGTGTGGCTTGTCTTCATCAAAAAGACATTCCATCCCATCCTTGATCCGTGCCGATACATCCCCAAATTTCGCATGCCTTGGCCAATACTTAGCAGCGTATCGAGCCAACGGAAAGTCTTTGATGTTGTTGAAGTCAACGTGATCGTCCAATCGAAGAACACCAATGCATGCTTGTGCAAGAATCGTATGTGCCGCCTCAAGTTCGATGTGATAGCGCGAGACATCTCGCATGGGCTCCACAAGTCGGTCCGCCGTCAAGAATTCCTTGACCGAGAAATGTGAGAATTGAACGACCCGCGAATCCCCGTCCTTGACTATCGTGACCAAACTCGAGCACGCCAACATTATTGCCCCTTCCTGATCCTCCCATCGCCAATTTGAATTTAGCTTCGGGATCCCTTCTGCGTCGAAGTTAAACGCCAGGACTTCTGCAAGTTCTTTGACTTCAAGCGGGCGAACAGCAGCTACAAGACATTGCATCAATCGATGTGCAAGTCTCTGGTTCGGCTTCCTGATCTCCTTTAGTATCCGTTCGTAAGTCTCGTCCAGGCTGTCCGGCAACTCCTCCAGGGTATGCTTAATACTTGGTGGGAGACAGTCCAGTAGGATTTCCAGTTGGCAGAACGCCCACCGGAACCTATTAAATGTTCTAGGTTAGAATTCGCTAATAAGCAGACAACAACGCCCTTACATTCCATCCGCTTTTTCCGTTAGTGTCATAATAACCAAATCCTTGTCCTCTCTCCGCCATCTCCGTGTCCGCCGATCTGAGTCAACAATAGACGCGACATAATTGGCAATATCCTCCTGCTGTCCACTTTCATCGTGAAGTGACACAGGACGGGGAGTTAAAGGTTCGAGGACAGCCCGAATGTCGAGCTCAGGACGACTCGTAACACATATGTGGAGATTTGGAAGCCGAAGGCCGACGAGTTCATCCACAAAGTCGAGGACCTCTTCTCGCGGTGGTGGGATGGTGGATGTCTTCGGGCACTCGTCGAGGGCATCCAGGATAATGTATGTAGGCCCTTGCGCATTGAGGGTGACCATTTCTTTGAGGCATTCGACCATAGCGCGATCGCTGGGTTTCTGTGCTCCACGACCATGTGCAGAATAGAGCCGGGAGAGTATATCACAACAGGGATTGGACCAAGCAGAAAGTTGGATGAGAAGAGACGGAAGTAGGTCGTGAAGTCTTTGTTTATCGACATCCCTGAAGTCGAAATAAAAGTATGCCATCGAGGCCGTCCCAGCATCGCGCAATGCCATGATGTCTTGTATGATCGAAGAACTGAACGAAGATGCCAGGTCAACAAGGTAGAAAAGAGTCGAAGAAAGACGAACCAGAGTATACTTTTGCCTGATCCCGCTATAGAGTCGAGAGACGATCAGGGATCCGGCCTACGCACAGTAAGGTTAAAAGTTACACACGCTTTCCATGTATCCACAAGAATGAACCAGTGGATTTCCATTGATTGAATATTTGGCCTTGAAAAAACCATTGGGCTGTGCCGTTGTGATGAGATTTGGAGGCAAGATTATGATTGATGGATGGATCTGACGGCGAAAGCCATCGTAAAAGACTATCTCTGAGTTGATTCCCTGTGTGAATGTCTGAGCCCTCAGAACGAGAAGCAGGAATTAAAGAGATGACGAACGGTTGACCTCTCGGACCTCAGAAGAAATGACATTTACATCTCTGCTAATGCCTTGCACCCTGTTGTCGACATCTTGAACTTTGTCGCCAACATCGTGCACATCGCATTGGACATCTTGCACCTCGCCATGGACGTCATCTACTTTGCCATCGACGGTATGTGTGATCTTCAGTAGCTCCGCAGATGCCATCCGGGCCTCTTCCTGTGTCAACCTGTCCAATCTCTGCAGGCTGTCCTCGATGTTTGTATTCCCTACCAACTTCGTGAAAAACCTTTCTGCGCCGCCGTGTCAGTAAAGTCAAGGATCGTATATATTCACAGCATCGACGACTCACCCAATCGCCCACGTTTCACTTCCTTCGTTGCGATCGCAAGGATGGTGAGTATTTCGACCATAATATCAACAGTTATGTTCGTCATAGCCGTAGTCGGCGTGATGCCAGTGTAAATCTCAAGCCGTTGGAAAAATCGTTCAATGCCGCTGAAGAGGTCGATAAGTTTGTCTCGGCTAGCGCGGGCATCTTTGGCCGCCTGCATTAGGGTATCAGAATAGGTCATGTGAAGGAACGGCAAAAGACACTGACCAGGAGAAGAACACCAATCCCCGTAAAGATTATGTTCGCTGGTGGGAATCCCTGAAAGGTAAACATTAGATTGGACAATATCACGAGAAAATATCCTAATATTCACAAGCCCAACGACCCCGCCAAGAGTAGCGGAAAATGAGTAGAGGACATTCACTGTCGGGGTGACCCATGCCGTGAGCCCATCGTCGTTATTCTGGGATTGATGAAACTCGGGTGCTTGGTCTCGAAGCACCGTGAGGATAGCTTCGGGGGAATCACAGGTTTGCAACCTGGGAAGGAGCGGATGCTTGGCGAGGTCTTGCTTAGTCTTCCGCTTGTATTTTTCCAAAGCAACGTTGAAAATGGAGGCAAAGTTGGAATGTGAGGTAGACGTCGAAGGGACAGCGGACATGATGCGACTGGGCCGTAAAATGGGATGGTTGGTGATGGGGGATGGATACGAAGGGCGCATCGATAAATAGCCGCCCTTGCTTGAGTTTGTGACAGCCCACAGCCACATTCCGTAAGAGACAAGAGGCGACACTCGCTCCCCGCGTTGCCTGTCCTAGTATTTGTCTAGATCTAATTTACGTCCTGTCTGTATTTGCAGTGTAGTTTGACAACTTCCAAGTCCCTAGACTGTCCCCACAATACTAGACCGTCAGCATCAGTTATTTGGGGGCTTTCATTAACATACAGGCAGGACGCTACTGAGCCCTTGTTGATACTAACACTAACAATCACAGGCAAGCGAGAAAGCTGCGAGATGGTGTAGATAAGATGGGTGCTGCGAGTGTGGAAGAGTCGTCCAAATAGTGGAAGAGAGAAAGCGAGGGGAAAGCGAGGGGAAAAAGAAGTCCTCGGCTAGGCTGAGATCGTGTGGACAACGGTTCCACCGGACGATCTCCGAGAACTGAAAGGCACGCTAAACGAGAGATGAAAGGAAAGTCAAAACGATAGGATTAGATATAGGTAGATGGTTGGTTCGATAGGTAGATAGGTGCCCTCCTCAACGAGTAGGAGGCGTCTTATATACATGCGCGTGTGTCTAGTGTCGGCGACCTCGGAGGTGGTTACATAAAGGAAGGTCTAAATAGGATGAAAAGGGGAGCGTACAGCTGCTGCGTGGTGGCAACGTTGTGTCTTGTGTCGAGCGCGAGGCGATAAGAACAACGAGAAGAAAAGGAGAAAAGAAAAGAAAAAGATATCAACAACAACACGTGACGGCGGGCGCTCCGACGCGGAAGTCCGTTCAAGCCCAGCCCCGACGCACTCCTTACAATGGACGCCATCAACTGTCTCGAATCGACGAGGAGGTTCCAACTGAATGTTGTCCAATAGGACCATGGTGCTTTGGGGAGAAGGCCACGTGGCGGTGCTTCAAGTCAGTAATGACGCTCACTGCCAGTGGGTAATGCCAGTGAATGGAATTGTGACGACTGTTTCGGTCAAGAGCCGACAATTGGGGCGGTCTCGTGAGTCTTGTATGCCTAAGTTGTCGCTGAAGACGTCACATTCGACTCGAGGAGACCTCGTAATTTGGCTTCAAGTATGCGATTACTACGGTAGTAGACGGCCTTTCAGCAAAACCATGCAGTAAGCTGGCGAGACAGAGAGCCTGGGAATAAGGAAATCATGATTCCTTTTGTTGTAAGCTCTGATGCAACGTACACATGTGCACAATGTCCGAGTCTTCAAAGAGATCCGCCTTCTCATTTGAACAGACAACGACATCATGATTATATGTTAAACGCCAAAATACATACAATAACATCATCCCTTTCTCCGTTTCTTTTACAATTCGGCATATCTTCTAAAGCGTACTTTCAACAAGTGGATGATGCACGCCACGATGAATGACCACACCGACTAGGTTGCTGTGAATGGGGAAAGTTAAGCCTGTACAGGAGGTATAGGCGAGACAAATGAGGTCACATACCCGTGTTGATGCGTTAGCAGTAACTCACTCGCGGGACCCAACTGCGCAACACCACATACTGTATGCCCCACGAGGCGGCACACGAATTAAATTCGTACCATAGAACAAAGTATTACACGAACTCCCCCTGTATTGTAAGTGCATCATGGAACCAACGACTATACAGACTCGTAACCATACTCAGAAAGTATATCTAAAATCTCCTGTTGCCTCGTGTACTGGGAAGGGGTCTTGCCGGATTCGCCGCGCGCGTTGACATCTGCGCCATACTTCAGTAACAATCGCGCGACCTCGATCTTACCACCTTGTACCGCCGCGTGCAGTGAACTTTCGCCAAAATTATTTCGAGCATCAATCACCGCCCCGCGTTCAAATAGCATTTGAACAAACTCGACGTGTCCTTCGCGTGCCGCGTCGAATAGTGGAGTCTGACCAAACTCATCTCGAGCATTGATATCTGAGCCATGATCAAGAAGACATTGCCCAACACTGAGTGTTCCACAGTAGGCAGCCCAATGAAGGGAAGTCGCGTCGGCCACATCCCGGCCATTGACATCCGCATCGTGTTCAAGTAGTAATGAAACAATCTCGGTATATCCTCCTTTCGTCGCAGCATGCATCGTGGTGCATCCCGATCGGTCTTAGCATTCACATGCTCTGGATGCTCGGCGACGAGGTGTGCTGCCAAGTCACGAAATCCGTACCTTGCGGCGTGATATAGGGGGACTGCTCCAGGTTTCTCCGGGCGCATACTGGGCATGCGTCTACCATTACTTTCGTTGTAGATCCAAAGCCACGTTGCAAAGTGTGGCTTGTCTTCATCAAAAAGACATTCCATCCCATCCTTGATCCGTGCCGATACACTCCCAAATTTCGCATGCCAAGGCCAATACTCAGCAGCGTACGGAGCCAACGGAAAGTCTTTGATGTTGTCCCAGTCAACGTGACCGTCCAATCTGAGGAGAACACCGATGCATGCTTTTGCAAAAATCGTATGTGCCGCCTCGAGTTCGATGTGATAGCGCGAGACATCTCGCACGGGCTCCGCAAGTCGGTCCGCCGTCAAGAACTCCTTGACGGAGAAATGTGAGAATTGAACGACCCATGAATCCCCGTCCTTGACTATCGTGACCAAACTCGAGCACGCCAACATTATTGCCCCTTCTTGATCCTCCCAACGCCAATTTGAGTTTAGCTTCGGGATCCCTTCTGCGTCGAAGTTAAACGCCAGGACTTCTGCAAGTTCGTTGACTTCAAGCGGGCGAACAGCAGCTACAAGACATTGCATCAATCGATGTGCAAGTCTTTGGTTCGGCTTCCTGATCTCCTTTAGTATCCGTTCGTACGTCTCGTCCAGGCTGTCCGGCAACTCCTCCAGGGTGTCCTTTATACTTGGTGGGAGGCAGTCCAGTAGGATTTCCAGTTGGCAGAACGCCCACCGGAACCTATTAAACGCTTTAGCTTAGGATTCGTTAATAGGCAAAAAAGAACGCCCTTACATTCCATCTGCCTTTTCCGTTAGTGTCTTAATAACTAAATCCTTGTCCTCTTTCCGCCATCTTCGTGTCCTTCGATCTGATTCAACAATAGACGCGACATAGTTGGCAATATCCTCCTGCTGTCCACTTTCATCATGAAGTGACACAGGGCGGGCAGTCAAAGGTTCGAGGACAGCTCGAATGTCGGGCTCAGGTCGGCTCGAAACACATACGTGGAGATTTGGAAGCCGAAGGCCAACGAGTTTATCCACAAACTGGAAGACCTCTTCTCGCGGTGGTGGAATGGTGGATGTTTTCGGACACTCGTCGAGGGCATCCAGGATAATGTATGTAGGCCCTTGTGCGTCGAGGAGGATGAGCATCTCTTTAAGGCATTCGAACATGAGGCGATCGCTGGGTTGCTTTTCTCCTCGATCGTGTGCAGAATAGAGTCGGGAGAGTATATCGCAACAGGGATCGGACCGAGCAGAAAGTTGGGTAAGAAGAGAGGGAAGCAAATTGTGAAGTTTTGCTTATGGATGTCCCTGAAGTCAAAATAAAAATAGGCCATGGAGGCCGTCCCAGCATCACGCAATGCCATGATGTCTTGTATGATCGAAGAACTGAACGGCGGAGATGTTAGTTCAACAAGGCAGAAAGAGTCGAAGAAAGACGAACCAGAGTATACTTTTGCCTGATCCCGCTATGGAGTCGAGGCATGATCAGGGGTCCGGTCTACGCACAGTAAGGGTTAAACGTTACGCACGCTTTCCATGTATCCACAAGAATGAACCAGTCGATTTCCATTGATTAAATATTTGGCCTTGAAAAAACCATTGGGCTGTACCGTTGTGACGAGCTTTGGAGGCAAGGTTATGATTGATAGATGGATCTGACGGCGAAAGCCATCGTAAAATATTATCTCTGAGCTGATTCCCTGTGTAATTGTCTGAGCCCTTAGAACGACAAGCAGGGGTTAAAGAGATAACGAACGGTTGACCTCTCGGACCTCAGAAGAAATGACATTTACATCGCTGCTGATGCCTTGCACCCTGTCGCGAACATCGTGCACATCGCCTTGGACATCTTGTACCCGCCCGTCGACATTTTGGACCTTGTGGGTAACATCGTGTACGTCAGCCTGGACATCTTGTACCCGCCCATCGACATTTTGGACCTTGTTGCCAACATCCTGCACGTCGTCCTGGATATCTTGTACCCGCCCATCGATGTTTTGGACCTTGTCGCTAACATCTTGCACGTCATCCTGGACATCTTCTACCTTCCCCCCTACATCCCTCACTCTATCATCGACGCCCATCACTTTAACGTCGACATTATGTGTGACCTTCAGCGACTCCGCGGATGCCATCCGTGCCTCTTCTTGAGTCAACCTGTCCAACCTCTGCAGGCTGTCCTCGATGTCTGTGTTCCCCACCAACTTCCTGACATACTTTTCTGCACCGACGTGTCAGCCAAGTCAAGAATCGTAATTTACACAGCATTGACGACTCACTCAATCGCCCACGTTTCACTTCCTTCGTCGCGATCCCAAGGATGGTGAGTACCTCGGCCATAATATCAACAATAATGTCCGTCATAGCCGTAGTTGGTCAATGCCAGTGTAAATCTCAAGCCGTTGAAAAAATCTTTCGATGGAGTTAAAGAGATCGATAAGCTTGTCTCGGCTGGCGCGGGCATCTTTAGCCGCCTGCGCCACGGGTATCAAAATAGGTCGTGCAGAGGTCGAGAAAGACACGGACCAGGAGAAGAACGCTGATCCCCGTAAAAATTATGTTTGCTGGTGGGAATGCCTGAAAGGTAAAAAGGTAAAATAAATCGACAATATCATAAGGAAATTTGCTGATATTCACAAGCCCAACAACCCCGCCAAGCATAGCGGAAAATGAGTAGAGGACATTCACAGTCGGAGTGACCCATGTCGTAAGTACACCATCACTATTCTGAGATTGATTGAACTCGGGGGTTTGTTCTCGAAGCACGGCGAGGATAGCTTCGGAAGAATCACAGGACTGAAGCCTGGAAGGAGCGGATGCTTGGCGAGGTCTTGCTTGGTCTTACGCTTGTATTTTTCTAAAGCAGCATTGAAAATGGAGGCAAAGTTGGAATGGGATGTAGACGTGGAAGCGATAGCGGACATGGTGTGACTAGCCCGTGGAGAAGAAACGACAGGATAGTTGGCGATGAGTAATTGATCCGAAGCCTGAGGCCTGAGGGCGTGAATAGGCGCTAGGCATGGATAACGGGAAAACCGGCACGAATAGCCGGTGGTTCTCACTACAGGCCTCTCTCTCTTTATCGAGCTTTATTTTATCGCATTATCCCCTAAACCCTTCATTCATGTTTCACAGCTCTTTCCATGAAGTCCTCTATTCCGAGTATGACTTCCGGCTGTTCCACCATACTACCATTACAGAAACGAGCAATTAATGTTGTGGTTTGTCGACTGGAAAAACAATCACACTCGTGCGTCTTCGAGCCAGCATCACGGATGCCGGAGCTGCGTCATCGTCATGATGGTGAACCAAGTTCCCATCATTCCATGCAAGTCACCCGATACCCACGAACAATATTATGATTTTTCCACGGATCAGTTACAACCTTGGAAAATCCATAATATTGCTCGTGAATCTCAAGTGCGGGAAATCTTCACGGTCTCGCTTCTTGAATCTCGGCATGGTGGCAACCTGAATGTGAACACATACCCGGACACGTGCCCAGGATGAGTTTTCAACCTGAAACGTATGACTTTTTGTTCTTGCAGCAAGCGCAAGAGGAACGTTCTTCGGTACAAAATTTGTTTTCATGTTCGCTGAACTCATATAGTCAGGATGTCTCATGTTGCATAAATCTGGTTGAGAGACCCACACATGTGCAGAGGACCATATTATCCCCGTCGCGCCAGCCCGCAAGATAGGTTTTGTATTCCGAACCGACTGACTACGCTGGTACAAAAGCAGTGGCCCGTATTCCTAGTTTCCTACATCGTCTTTTTTTTTGTCACTCATCTCGTGGAACCGCTGTCCACATTGTCTCGGCCAACTTGTCGCACCCTCCGTCGCTTTCGATCTCTCTTACCTTTCTCGTTCTTCTCTGTCAGGATGACATCTTCACTCTCGCAGCACTCAGCTTAGCTACACCAATACCAATAAAACTACATCCGACGGTGGTGTTTTGCCTGTGTGTTAGAAGGTCGAAGCGAACTTTCGCAAATATCATTAAGGATGATGATGGAATGGCCTGCATCAATTCAGTTGTACTGTAATATACGATGTCATCTCCCCTTGTATTGTAAGTACATCATGGACTCAAGAAGCATATACTATACAGACTTGGCACCATACTCAAAGAGTAGCTCTAAAAGCTCCTGTTGCGTCGTGTACTGGGAAGGGGTCTTACCTGATTCATCGCGCGCATTGACATCTGCGCCATGCTCCAGCAATAATCGCACGACCTGAATATTAATATTGTCACCTTGTATTGCCCAGTGCAGTGAAGTTTTGCCTTCCTTATCCCGGGCATCAATCATTGCCCCGCGTTCAAGTAGCATTTGAGCAAACTCGACGCGTCCGTACCCTACTGCGTCGAACAGTGGAGTCTGACCATACTGATCTCGAGCATTGACATCTGCACCTTGATCAAGAAGATATTTTCCAACGTTGATTTTTCCACGGTCGGAAGCCCAATACAGGGAAGTCCCACCGAACCCATTCCGGGCATTGATATCCGCGTTGTGTTCAAGTAGCAATGAGAGAATGTCGGTATTTCCCCCTCTCGTTGCAGCATGCATCGTGGTGTCATCCCGATCGGTCCTAGCATTCACATGCTCTGGATGCTCGGCGACGAGGCGTGCTGCCAAGTCACGAAATCCGTACCATGCGGCGTGATATAGGGGGACTGCTCCAGGTTTCTCCGGGCGCATACTGGGCATGCGTCTATCATTCTTTCGTTGTAGATCCAAAGCCACGTTGCAAAGTGTGGCTTGTCTTCATCAAAAAGACATTCCATCCCATCCTTGATCCGTGCCGATACACTCCCGAATTTCGCATGCCAAGGCCAATACTCAGCAGCGTACGGAGCCAACGGAAAGTCTTTGATGTTGTACCGGTCAATGTGATCGTCCAATCGGAGAAGAACGCCAATGCATGCTTGTGCAAGATCGTATGTGCTGCCTCGAGTTCAATGTGATAGCGCGAGACATCTCGAATTGGCTCCGCAAGTCGGTCCGCCGTCAAGAATTCCTTGACGGAGAAATGCGAGAATTGAACGACCCTCGAATCCCCATCCGTGACTATCGTGACCAAACTAGAGCACGCCAACATCACTGCCCCTTCTTGATCCTCCCAGCGCCAATTTGAATTTAGCTTCGGGATCCCTTCTGCGTCGAATTTCAAGGCCAGGACTTCCGTAAGCTCCTTGACTTCAAGCGGGCGAGCAGCTACCACAAGACATTGCAACAATCGATGCGCAAGTCTTTGGTTCGGCTTCCTGATCTCCTTAATATCCTTTCGTACGTCTCGTCCAGGCTGTCCGGCAGCTCCTCCAGGGTATGCTTAATACTTGGTGGGAGGCAGTCCAGTAGGATTTCCAATTGGCAGAACGCCCACCGGAACCTATTAAATGTTTTAGGTTAGGATTCACAAATAAGAAGACAACAAAGCCCTTACATTCCGTCTGCTTTTTCCGTTAGTGACTTAATAACCAAATCCTTGTCCTCTTTCCGCCATCTTCGTGTCCTTCGATCTGATTCAACAATAGACGCGACATAGTTGGCAATATCCTCCTGCTGTCCACTTTCGTCATGAAGCGACACAGGGCAGGCAGTTAAAGGTTCGAGGACAGCCTGAATGTCGGGCTCAGGTCGACTCGTAACACAAATGTGGAGATTTGGAAGCTGAAGGCCGACGAGTTCATCCACAAACTCGAGGACCTCTTCTCTCGGTGGTGGAATTGTGGATGTCTTCGGACATTCGTCGAGGGCATCCAGGATAATGAATGTAGGCCCTTGCGCATTGAGGATGAGAATTTCTTTGAGGCATTCTACCATAGCGCGATCGCTGGGTTTCTGCGCTCCACGACCATGTGCAGAATAAAGCCGGGAGAGTATGTCACAACAGGGATCGGACCAAGCAGCAAGTTGGATGAGAAGAGACGGAAGCAGGTTGTGAAGCCTTTGTTTATCGACGTCCTTGAAATCGAAATAGAAGTAGGCCATCGAGGCCATCCCAGAATCGCGCAATGCCATGATGTCTTGTATGATCGAAGAACTGAATGCAGATGTTAGTTCAACAAGGTAGAAAGAATCAAAGAAAGACGAACCAGAGTATACTTTTGCCTGATCCCGCTACAGAGTCGAGACATGATCAGGGGTCCGGCCTACGCACAATAAGGGTTGAAAGTGACGCACGCTTTCCATGTATCCACAAGAATGAACCAGTGGACTTCCATTGATTAAATATTTTGCCTTGAGAAAACCATTGGGCTGTACCATTGTGATGAGCTTTGGAGGCAATGTTATGATTGACGGATGGATCTGACGGCGAAAGCCATCGTAAAAGACTATCTCGGAGCTGATTCCCTGTGTGATTGTCTGAGCCCTCAGAACGACGAGCAGGGGTTGAAGAGATAACGAACGGTTGACCTCTCGGACCTCAAAAGAAATGACATTTACATCGCTGCCAATAGCTTGCACCCTGTTGTCGACATCTTGAACTTTGTCGCCAACATCGTGTACATCGCCTTGGACATCTTGTACCCGCCCGTCGACATTTTGAACCTTGCTGCCAACATCTTGCACCTCGCCATGGACATCATCTACTTTGCCATCGACCGTATGTGTGACCTTCAGTAGCTCCGCAGATGCCATCCGAGCCTCTTCTTGTGTCAACCTGTCCAACCTCTGCAGGCTGTCCTCGATGTCCGTATTCCCTACCAGCTTCCTGAAATACTTTTCTGCACCGGCGTGTCAGTAAAGAGTCAAGGATCGTAAATCATCAAAGCATCGACAACTCACTCAATCGCCCACGTTTCACTTCCTTCGTCGCGATTGCAAGGATGGTGAGTACTTCGACCATAATATCAACAATTATGTTCGTCATAGCCGTAGTTGGTGTGATGCCAGTGTAAATCTCAAGCCGTTGGAAAAATCTTTCGATGCAGTTAAAGAGGTCTGTAAGCCTGTCTCGGCTAGCGCGGGCATCTTTGGCTGCCTGCGTCAGGGTATCTATCAAAATAGGTCGCGCAAGGAACTGCGAAAAATACGGACCAGGAGAAGAACGCCAATCCCCGTAAAAATTATGTTCGCTGGTGGGAATCCCTGAAAAGTAAAAATCAGATTGGACAATATGATAAGGAAATATGCTGATATTCACAAGCCCAACAACCCCGCCAATGGTAGCGGAAAATGAGTACAGGACATTCACGGTCGGAGCGACCCATGCCGTGAGTCCATCGTCGCCATTCTCGGATTGATTGAACCCCGGGGTTTGGTCTCGAAGCACGGTGAGGATAGCTTCGGGGGAATTACAGGATTGAAGCCTTGGAAGGATCGCATGCTTGGTGAGGTCTTGCTTGGTCTTACGGTTGTATTTTTCCAAAGCAACATTGAAAATGGGGGCAAAGTTGGATTGTGAGGTAGACGTGGAAGGGACAGTGGACATGGTGTGACCGCCCGTGGAGAAGAGAAGTAATGGGATAGTTGGTGGTGAGTGATTGATACGAAGGCCGTATCGATAAATAGGCGCCCTTCTTGAGGCAGGCCACACAACCCGCATTCCGTCACGGTGCCAGTGAGACACGAGGCGACAGCGACACAGCGGCGTCTGGAACCTACCAAGTTCGAGTTCCCACGTTGTCCTAGTATTTGTCCCGATCTAATTTACTTCCTGTCTGTATTTGTAGAGTAACCTAGACTGTCCCCAAAATACTATATTGACTGCCAGACCGTCGGCGCCAATTTTTGAGGGCTTCAATTCACGTGCAGACTCCGACTCGGAACGTTACTGAGTCCTTGTCGATACTAACCTTCACGGGCTCAAGCGAGGAAGGAGGACACCATCAACTGGCTCGAATCGACGTGGAGGTCGATGTTCCAACTGGACGTTGTCCACTGGTATCATGGTACTCTGGTGAAAAGGCCACACGGCATTGCCATTGCTCGGTTGCTCCAAGTCAGTAATAACGCTCAGTGGTTAATTCCAGTGAACGATATTTGTGACGACTGTTTCAGTCAAAAGCCGCCAATTGGCGGTGTTTCGTGAGTCCTGTATTTCTATGGTGCTGCTGGCCCGGAGAAGTCTTCCACGAGTCGGCGAATGTGACGTGGTAATTGGCTTCAAGTGTGTGATCACTAGTACAATAGAGGGCCTTTCAGCAGAACCATGCAGTACGATTTCAACTTGAAGCTTGAAGCTCGGGCTGGCTGACTGGGTAAGCTGGAAAGAGCCTGAGAATAAGAAAATCGTGATTCTTTCTATTGTAAGCTCGGCTTATCTGTTCATGTAACGCAATGTCTTTAAAAATATCCGCCTTCTCTTTTGAACAGTCCGACAACGACATCATGATTATACGTTAAACGTTAACATACATATAATAACATCCTCTATTTCTCCCTTTCCCTTACGACCCGGCCGGTCATCTTCTAAAGCCTACTTTCAACAAGCGGACGACGCGCGTCCGGTGCACGCCACGGCAACGAGCCAGGTCCAAAAGCAGCATCGAGCACCTCGCGCACCGTCCTCGCAAACACGAATTGTATGCGCGCACGAACCTCCTTCGCCACATCATGCTCGACGTCTTTCCGATTCGCCCACGGTAAGATTACCCTGCTGGCGCCTGCACGGTGCGCGCCCAGCACCTTTTCTTTGATCCCACCGACGGGCGATACCCGTCCGCGCAGTGTGATCTGTAGAAGTGCGACACCCATGTCAGAGCGAGAGCAAAGGGAAGAAGTAACTATCCTTCTGCGCACCTCGCCGGTCATAGCAGTCGTAGGAGGGACATACTTCCCCGTCAAGAGGGATACCATCGCACAAACCTGTACCAGACCCACGACCGTCGTTTTTAGCACCAAACCCCCTCAACCAGAGGGGACTACGTACCATAGCAACACCAGCACTTGGTCCATCCTTCTTTTGCGCACCTGCGGGAAGGTGCAGGTGTAGGTCAATCGTGGCATCCGGTATACGCAGCGGGTCCTGCGCGCGCTTGGTGGTGATGCCAAGATCGTATGCGTGCGTCTTGACCCAACTGAGCGCGAGCTCCGCGCTCTCTTTGATAACCTAAACAAACATCGGTAAAATTTTGTCATTAGTTCCATTGGGGCAGATAACGCACATCGCCAAGCGAACCAGTAAGCTTGAGATTCCCATTGCCAGGCGTCGCGATACTCTCAATGGGCATGAGCTCACCCTCGCCCATCCCAGTCACGACCAGGCCCCAAACGACGCCGCGCTTCGCCTCGCGGTCACGGTCCTCGCGATCATGCCGTGACAACCCTAAGATCTTCTCAAGTTCATCCACCTCGACGACTGGATCGTATCCAGCGTCGCCACCCCTTGCACTCTTGTCCAATCCGCCAGCGGCATCGGTGTCGACCACAGTAGGTGAAGACAGTAGCGAAGAGACGGGTGATGGCGTCGAGGACGGTGATAGTCCCCGCACATCGATGTGTGCTGCCCACTCTACGGCTTTGAACCGCACCACTCCACCGATCGCCCGCTCCAGCGCACGCACGCCTGCCTCGCGGGTGTATTGTGTGACGATTGAGAGCAGCGCGGGCTCAGTCACTTGAACATGAGCATCAGACAGCCCATTTTGTGCAAGTTGTTTTGGGAGGAGAAAGCGCCATGCAATATGTAATTTCTCGTCGTGTGTATAGCCAGAAAGCTGGATCACCTCGCACCGATCGAGAAGTGGTGGTGCGATCGTATCGATCGTATTAGCCGTACAGATAAAGAGGACCTGCGATAGATCGATCGGGACATTGATGTAATGGTCCTGTCAATCAATTCGTATCGTATCAAGCGATCATGTTAAGACACAGTATATGAGCCATACATTAAACGCGACGTTTTGCTCTGGATCGAGCACCTCGAGTAATGCGGCAGCAGGATCGCCGTGATAGTTTGACTGTCCGACTTTGTCGATCTCATCTCTTCTATCGTTAAACCGCGGACGATGTAGGGCAAAATTATAAGACTCACAATAAGATAATAGGGTCCATGCGACCGGCCTTTCGCAGTGCCTGTGCTAGCAACCCTGGCCCACTGGCAACATACGTCCGGCGATGGCCACGGATCTCAGCCTCATCACGAACGCCCCCAAGAGCGATTCGCTGGAAAGGTCGTCCGAGCGCCCGAGCGATTGACTGTCCTAATGACGTCTTTCCAGTTCCCGGTGGTCCGACGAACCTACAATTTTCACGTCATCATCGCGCAATACAGGAAGGGCTGAACGAGACACGCACAACAATATTGGGGCTTTGATCGTTTTGGTCACTTTACGCGGCGGCCCTTGTATCTCTACCGAATTCGAAGGCGGTGACGGAGCCTCTCCTACCCTGATGAGGGCCTCAGATGCTTTATCCTTATACTTCTGGTCCTCAATGGCATCTTTGAGAACAACCTCCTGCGCTTTGACCTGTTCCATCTCCGCCTCTTGCGCAAGCAGCGCACGCAGACGGACAACAGCGAGGTACTCCGTTAGCCGTCGCTTGACCTTATCAAGGCCAAAGTGGTCTGCGTCGAGTTGCGACTTTGCGTTGGGGAGGAAGTCGGACCTGGTAAGAGTATCCGAGCCAGGTGGCGGTGGGGTCCAAGGCAGAGCGGTAAGCCATTCGAGCTGAGCGTAGTGTGAGACACGATACGTGTGGTAAAGAAGGAAAAACGGAAGTACGTACGTAGTTCCTCACAACGCCATGTTCTGCATTTTGGGGAGGAATCCGCCTCAATCGGCGTGCTTCAGTCGAAGCAACGCGACGAACTTCGGTACCTGCGGGAAGTGCGTCGACTCGACGAATGAGCACATCGAGATCGTCCTCATCCTCAGGAATACCCCCACTACCGTGCAGGTCGGAATTGGCCGGTTCGAGGCGCTGCAGCTCGGCGTTGATGACCGCGAGTTGTTGTCGCAGAAAAAGGGCTTCTGTTGCTTCGAGAGGGATTCGTCCACAGCCGTAGCGATCTTCGTGCTAACCTCGGCAATGGAAAGCTGCTTCGTCAACACATGTGTGACGTGCTGGAGACGTAATGAAGGAGATTCGGTGGACAGAAGCGCTACAACAGAAACCGAGAAGGATCAGCAACCTATTTTTATGCCGAGCGATAAAAGGGGTGACTCTGTCACTCGAACGCGGCGCTAGCGGACATACTATATGCAAAATGCCAGACAATATACTCGAACAAGTGTTTCTTCTTCTCCCGCGGCAATTGCGGAGACCACCCAGCAGGCCGCGTATACACAGAAACCACCAGACAAAGGTGGAAATATGAAAAGAAAAAGCACACTCGTACTCACCGAGTTTGTCCGCATATTCTGCGCCGACTGCAGAAACGATAGCGTCCGCAAGCGCGGCAGCCTTATCCGATTCCGTCTCATCAACGACATGAGCGATGCGCGCCCAGCTCTCACGTTTACGCGCCGACTGCGAAGCATCCTGTGCAAAGCGTTCTAATAACCGGACAGCGGCTGCTTTGAAATCCTGTACGATGTCTACGGCGGGCGGTGATTCGGCGTCTGGTGGCGAATGGATAACTGTCACGCGAGGGAGAGGGTGGGAGAAGGCGTCGGAGGTACCGCTGCCGGTGCCGGCGCCAGTAGCGGTGTTGTTTGTGGATGGGCTGGTGTTGTTGGCGCTAGTACTAGTGTTGGTGAGACGGATGCGGGTGATGCCAGCGAGGGTGAGGAGGTAAGGCTCGTCCGACTGGGGACGGGGACGGACAAAGCGGATTATGCGGGCTGTGACGCCCCACTCGTGCAGGGAGGTAGTTCCATCGTGTTGGACGAATGGGACAGCGGCAAAAACGGGGTTAGCGATGGATGAATTAAATAGACGGATGAGCGCATCAGCTTGGTTGTTGGGAATTGGGAAAGTCAAGCGGGCAGATGGGAGAAGTATAAGCGGGTAAGGGAGAGGGATGAGAGGTAGACGAGAGTGGGAGACTGAGACGGACATGATGTAGCAAGCAAGAACATTACAACTAGTTATAACAAGCTAAAAAGTGAAAGATGTGATTTGATGAAGAATCACATGACCGTAGACGGAGTGCACCAGCGAATTTGCAAAGAAAATCTTTGCTTGACCGTTTGTAAATCACACAATATAATAGAAAAATAATGATATTATTTCTTGCAACACGACACATTTGCAATAGTTACAGGAGCGGGCAGAACCCTTACGGTATTGTCTCATCTCAACCGCACGCGAGCGACAGACTCGCGACAGTCGAAGAACAGCCGAAAAACAGCCTTGTTGTAATAGCCTGCGCGCGCCACAAATCCGCATCAATCGGCTTCTCTGCCTGAGGATATCAAGAAAAAAAAAGTGGATTGAGCCTGCAGCACGCACGGTCTACGCGGGGGTGATATCAATCGATACACTGAGGTGGACGCTAAGAGAAAGAAGAAAGAAAAATAAAGGCAGGGAGGGATTATCGATGAAAAAGCCAAAAAAGAAAGGGTGACCGTGGGCTAGTATGGAATATACCTGTAATCTGAGATGAGAGAATTTTTGGTCTACGTAACGTATCAACTACTACTGCTACTACTACTGCGACGACTGCTGTAACAAACAGGAACCGACTTTAAGCTTGACTAACTATGACGTTAATAGAGATCGCGATGATGATGTGTTGTGCCTCCTTTAGATGGCCAGTGACTGTGATGAAACAAGTTGCATGAAACGAAGAGAAAAATGTGACGAGACCGAGACGACATGGCAACAACGAGAATATCGTCAAGGGAGGAGAGACAAAAAATACAGTGAAAAAGAGAGAGAGAAAAAGTTAGAAAGAGCGAAATTAGTGGGACGAACGAGGTGCGCTAGGTTCTCATGCAGTCGCACGTTTCACCATCTACGCGGTTGCAATTCCCAAGTCAGTCAGTACACATAGGCGGACCGCGAGGCCGAGGAACGACGCACCTCGCGTGCCCACTTGACTGTCGTCTTGGTTTCCTTGTCATAGCCTTTTCGTGAAACCAAACTTGTCCCGATCCACTCCGCCAAAAGAACAGGCTTAAGTTCGCCGTTCGGGAACGCGTCCGCGAGATCACCGATGACGCCGAACGCGAGCTTATCCAGAGGTTCACCATTGTTATCGTCTGCAAGTACCTTTTGAACGAGCTCGAGAATCACAGGCGCGTGAGGGGCCAGCAGTTGCGCTAAAGAAGTATCTCAGTCTCATCCACGGAGGGAAAATGGGGAACTGATGGTGAAAGATTGACACATACCCCGATCGGACTTCTTGAAGCCCGTAATGATACCTGTGTGCGCCTCAAGGATCCCTTCGCGCAAACTTGCGATGTAATCAATGGATTCATAGTCGAGCTGCGGGCGAAACGACCAAAGTACAGTACTCAGCAAACCTGTAACGGCGAGACCAACGTAGCGTTCACACGCACAGGGTTGGCTTGCAGTGCCGCTGCCTGCCTGAGCACTGTCATCGCCGTCTCCAAATACGGCTCAAACTTCGGCCCGATCGCGAGTGCAACGTCACCAAAGCACGCCAAGATGGAAATCTTCACGTTCCGGTTCAGGACCTCACTCGACAAGTTCTCAAGCAGTACTGTCACAAATGCCTGCGCGTATTGCTCTGTCTGGTCACCAAGAGCGCGCGTGATGTCGCCGATGATGCCAACGGCGACCGTACATAACTGTGTATCATCGTACGCTTTGAGTGCCGGATAGAGGAAGGGCAGGAACGCAGTGAGGTAAGGCGCGAACTTGATCTCTATCGCGGCTGAGAGCGAACCAACAACGAGGAAAGCGTCTTCAAGGACCGTCGATGTTTTGCCAGCTGACTGGATCAGTTGGAGGACAAGCATCATGATGCGATCAGCGAGGGGTTGAATTCCTGCGCCAAGTTTGCGGACAACGCTCTATCGACGTTAAAGATCACAGATTAGAAAGTGTGAGCCTGGCGGGGAGGTAGAGCTACGTACGACACAGACACTGCACAGGTTACTTTGCAAGTCATTCCAGTTGTTACGGTCATCAGCGCCTAAGATCTGGTTCTAAATGGATTTAGACACAGGGTCAGCCAAATCCGTGTGGTATAACACCACAGACGGACCTGGACATTGAGAAGGTGCTCCATACGATCGAGGATCTTCAAAGCTGTATTTGACACGACTTGCACGCAATCTGGAGTTGCCTGCTGGACGAAGGACGTGATAGCTTCGTATGCGGACGTGCGATAGTTCGATTCATTTCCCGCACTTGCACGAGTGTCAGTAAAGCCCGGAGCCTGCCAGTGAAAGAAAAAAAAGATTCGATAACGTACGTCTCTGTGACCTGCAATAGTGCTCCAACAATACCCTCAAAATATGGTGAAAGCGGACCACTGTTCTGTTCCTCGGATGACTCATACAACTCAAACAGCCCATCCGCAAGGTTCATCAAAGCCCAACAACAATTCGCAATGATATGTGCGCTGTCTTGCAACCCCGCCACGAGCGCACTAACAAGAGCATGCAAGTGCACGTCTGGCTTGATCGACGTAATGAGGCTCTCGCAAATACGGCCTAGGGTCCAAGCAGTGGTGTCCTTCACTTGTGATTGTGGGTCCGACATCATATTAATCAATATCGGCAACGCTTGGTTGACCAGCGGGGCGAGCACGGTAGGGTCTGGCCCGACGAGTATCGAGCCGAAGGCCATCACAGCCGCCTCGCGTTCGTGCCAGTTCTCCTGCTTAATGTTTGCCTCGATGAAGGGGATCACGGCGGGGACAATCGGGTCGTGAACTGCCTGTGCGAGGAAAGAAAGACATGTGCCAGCGGCCATGGAAACATTCCATTCACCCTCTTCAGCATCCTCATCTTGGCGGGTAAGGAGCTGGAGGAGAACGGGAACGACTTCCGGAAGTGCAATCTTGGCAAAGTACTTGGGAGGGTCGACATCTCCATCGAGGAGGCCCTAAAGAGTTGTATTAATCACACGAGACCCAGGGAAAGGAATCACCATTGCGTACCTCTTGGGCATCGAGGTAATCGCTTTCGAGGTTAGTTTCTTCCTCAGCAACCGACGTCCAAAACTCGATCGCCTGTAGCGCGACAGCCTCCTCTTCTGATTTCATGCCCATCACGGTAAGCTACCACGTGTGGTCAGTCAGGAGATAGGCCGGACGAAATGACGTAAATGATCTACCCCAAAGAGCGCACGCTCCATATAATAGGCCATCTTGCTATAATATAAGGTCATAATTCGCACAAGACACTCGAAGGCCATGGCCTGCACTTGAACGGATGGACTTTGGGTTGCCTCGCACACCACCTGCATGATGTAATTACGCTCGCCCTAGGATAGTTGGGTAAGCCATAAAGCTGACGTTGAAAAATGGCGATGATGTCACGCACCTCTCGTTCAAAGTTCTCGCGAATGAACGACAGAGAGTTATAGAGGGCCTGCATGGCAGCAAGTTGAACATCCGTCGACGGTTCCTCCTTCCGTGCTCCATGCACGACTGCGGTCAAAATCTCATCCGCACGCACGGTCAGCACTTCAGGTTCCTAGAAGAAGAAAAAAGTAGTCGAAGAGCATCGAATGAATGAGATCCAAATCTTTGCTCAAGTAAAATAACAAAAGGCTCTTACCAGCGCCTCGCAAATAAAGCCGATCGCGCTGAGCGTCGACTGTCGTAGGGGGATACTTGTGCCAGTGTTGACGAAGCGTAAGAGGATCTCGATTAGATCTGGCCATTGGCCCTGGGGGAGTTCCACGGTAGCGATAGCCGCGACGCTCTGCGCAGCAACTGTGCCAGCCTTGACCTGCTCAGAGTGAAGACCACGCAGGACAAATTCTTTGATCTCGTTGCGGATCTTGGCATCGAGGCCAAGCCAGCGGGTCGAGTACTCGATCTGACGCGCACTGTCCTGTAAGAGCCCGGTAGGAATGTGAGCGATGAAGGGGGATCTCGGGAAGGTGGGACGGCGCGACGTACGCGAGCAGTAAGTGCGTTCTTTAGCGCGAGGCCGGCTGCATTGCGGACGAACACGGGGCTAGCTTCATTGGCGAGCTCTGAAGCGAGCGTGTGCATGTACCCGGGCTGTGTGCGCAGGGGAGCATGAGTCAACGAAAAGGGGGGGGAACGGGATAAGATGGGGGGTGGTTGGGTGGACCGAAGAATAAAACCGTTCGACGCACATAGTTCTCCCGGGATGCCTGCTCTAGTTTTTGTGTGGCATTTTCACGCGTAGCCTGATCTGAGAGTGGAAGAGGGAAAATGAGAATTGGAGTTAGAATTGTGGGGAACTCGGAAGGAAGTGGTGAGGGAGAGGGAGACGCGGAAGGGCGGCGGCGGCTCTCGGCCGCAGGAACGGACAAGGAGACACAAAGTACTTTACCTGCTGATAGGGAATTGGCAAGAAGCTCGCCGGCATTCATGGTCATAAACTGGATCGTGGAGAGCGGAGAGATGAGAGAGGAAAGGGAAGAGGAGTGAAAGGTAGGATCTTACAAGAAAGAGGGAGAGGGAGAGGGAATAAAAGAGAGAGAGAGACAAGCAGTAGAGGTAATCCAATGTGTGTCTGTGTGTACAGTAACTTCGCCTCCCGTCCCGCCTTTCATTCAAAATAACATAAAAACAATTCTTTTCTCCCTTACAATCAACGCCCGCGAAAAAAATAAAACAAAACAAAACAAAAGACCAACCGAAGGACAAGTACTTTGTCCATCCACACGCAAAAACAACATGGCAGACAGAGTACGACGACGCCCCTCCAAGTGCACCCTCTCCACCACCTAACTGAACTCCCCCCTTTCATGATTTCACAGGGCCGCGGCGGCGGAATGCGAGGAGGAGGAGGCTCACATCATCACCGAGGAGGCATGGGCCCATCTATGCACTCACGAGGAGGAGGAGGAGGAGGCCGCCACGGTGGAGGCGGGCCCCAAGGTCCCCAACCGACGATGGACAAGCCCAAACGCGAAGCGATCCTCGATCTAGCCAAGTACGTCAATGCGCGCATCCGAGTCAAGTTCACAGGAGGTCGTGAAGGTGTGTGTGCCCACCACGTCTGCCTATCTGTCTTAAGACACAACAACTAACCGTACCCAAAAAAAGTGACGGGCGTGCTCAAGGGATACGATCAGCTTCTTAATCTTGTCCTTGATGAAGTGGAGGAACAAGTACAAGGTAATGATATATACACATTCTCCCATGTTCTCCCATCCCACCTTTCTTAACCCGTAATTCCAGATCCAGATCCACGCACACGCACACTAGGTCTCGCCGTGCTCCGCGGACCCACAATAACACTGCTCAGCCCTGTCGACGGGCTCGAAGAGATCTCAAATCCATTCATCGCACAAGATTAACCCCACCCTTCCCACACCGACGGTGTCACGCACGCTCCCCCAGGTCGCCTTACGTCCCTTGCTTTTTTCTTTCTTGCTTTCTCAATGTAATCAACGAGAGATGTAACTTAATATTGGATCATGCGCGCTTATCTACGTTGACCATGATGCACGTGCACGCATCTAGGGCAATGGTGGTATACGGAGGCAGTGAGCATCCATAAGGGATTGTACGTGTATGCATCTAGACCTTACCACTGGCGGTAACACATCCCAACTCTACTGTGAGTGTAAGGATACGACACTACAGGAAACCCAATGCCACAAGGGGTGGGGGTGGGAGCAACAAGCGAGATATCGAAATAAAGCCTGGATGTCGGGAACAAATATGACATCTAAGGGAGGACGATATCGTGGAGTATTCGTATGGGACCATGCCGAAGCAACGAAGAAAAAAGTTAAATGGATGTTGTGGGTGGTGCTGTTCGATTGCAAGGATGGCGTGCCCTATGCCGGTGCACGATGCGTGATTGCAATAAGATAATACGGTGATCGGGTGGCGGTTTTGCCTTTACGATGGTTGATATCGGTGGTGTTGGCCATGGTGGTGGCAGTGGTGACATGATATTGATGACGGTCGTGGCGTATATTCACAGAAGAAGACGAACACGGTGTCGCTTTCTCGCCGCTCAAATCCCAGTATCGCAAGGGCTCTAATGGTGATAGCCTTTGCGTAAATCAAAGAGCCTATGGAGGCAGCGGCTCCCGAGCAGGTTGCGGGAGAAGGTCTGGTGGCACTTTCACACGGATCGCGCCCCAGTCTTCCTTCGTCTTAGCTTTTTCTGCATCCGAGACAGTAGTGGCGGTGGCGGTGGCGGTCGCAGCACAATCTTCGCCGTCGCCACCCTCCTCCCATCTGACCAGATCAACACTGGCATCGCACTGCGAGCTTAGCGAAGAGGGTGATGGGGAGTCACTCCCGGCAGATAGCGAATCCGGGGGAGAGGGCGATACCGAACCAGTACTCTGCACACTGTTGCTACAACCAACGCGGGTAGAGAACGTGTTTGGAACGGGCGACGGTGTCCGCGCGTGCACTGTCGTCAGTGAGTGTGAGTGCGCATGGTGAACACGAAATTGCGAATGAGCGGTGGGGGTTGCAGTCGGTGACGGTGCCAGCCGCACACGTGCCGCCATCGACGAGGCTGCTGCTGCTGCCGCTGCCGCCGCCGCCGCATGAAAGCGCGGCGGATAGCGAGGCGATACCGGGTACACTGTTGTTGGCGATGGCGCACTTTCGTAGTATACGTACGGCTGCACTAAAGATAGTGGCGGCGGGGGAGGAGAGGGAGGGAGAGGGGTCATAACCGCCATCGTGAGCAGTGGGAACGGCTTGCCACTGAGCCCCGCTGACAACGGACCTGGTGGACCCGAGAGTGATCGACGTGGCGAATTCAGCCGCGGTGAGGTCGAGATAAAATCTAGGTGGCGTGCAGAGCGGCCGCGGAGCACCTGAAGGGGGTTTGAGAGCACTGGTGGGTAAGACTCGCGTGGTACGATATTGGGCGCCTTTGGTGACACGCCATTGACCCCAAGTACGGGAGACGATGGCAAATTCGACGCCATATTTAGGGTGGACACTAGTGGTGACGAGGGTAGCGGGGAGCTACTTGGAAGCGACACTGATACACCATTGCACTTGTCCAAGTCGTGCTCTGGTGCTTCAGAAAGGGACAGCGACTGTATCGATTGGAGGTCATCCCCGTCATCTGTGAGTATTTCACTATTATTCGACGAAGAAGTGTAGCCGCCGTTCGTCTGCCGGGCGTCCGTTGGTAAAGTTGCGAGGGCCAGACCCAGGCCGAGTTGATTCTCAAATTGCGAACGGTCCTCGGCAGAGGCAGAAGGTGGCGGTGGCGAAGTCCACTTGGAACGTTTAGGGGCCATGTGGTCGGGCGTTGGCGTGGATGGACCTGGCGCACACGTAGCCTCAGGTGGTAGAGGTTTCTGTGGCGTGTCCGAAATGATCGTGGGGTCAGGCACCTCAATCATTGTCAGGCGCATGGGACTCGACCCAACCGGGTAGGGTGTTTGAGGAGGGAACGACGATAAACGTGGCGGTACAAAGGCCGCAGTTGGTGATGTCGCCGGGGTCAAAGCGTCGATCCGTTCTTCGCACAATTGTACAATGGCATAGTGAGCACGTTCGGGGCGTGTGCTTAGGATCCTTGTCGCCCGCATGAACTCACCACGAATCTATTGGAATTGCGTCAGCTAGTGTCCCGGAAAAAAAAATGTGAGCTGGCACGATCGCTTACTGTGTATAGACCATCTCGGGTAACACATCGTGCCACGTTAAAATCAGTCTCAAAAGGATCCTTTTCGGGTAGCCGAAATCAGTAAAGTTGGATTTATATTCCGCAAGGGGAGTCGGATACTTACCTCGATACAGAAACGATTCCGCTCTCGGGCATCCTTATATCGCGCAGGATCGAGCTAAGAGG
Source organism: Russula aff. rugulosa BPL654 (assembly GCA_022496225.1). NCBI lineage: Eukaryota > Fungi > Basidiomycota > Agaricomycetes > Russulales > Russulaceae > Russula > Russula aff. rugulosa BPL654. The sequence continues at coordinate 109,608 of WTXE01000059.1, read as the reverse complement.
GAATGATATAATTAGTGGGAATAACCAGCTTGCACGGAGGATTGTGTTACATCATTTTGCCAGCCTTTGCTCTCCTTCTTGAGCAAGCCAGCTCGGATCGATGCGACGCCCGTATTGTACGAAAAGTCACGGGAGAAGTATTTGAAGAAATCCATTAGTCTGGGAACCGACGAGGGGTCCGTTATTCAGAAACTGGGGTCATTACATGACGGAGAAACACACAGCTGGCCAATGCTATCTGTATTTGCGGATTGCCATCGTTGCCTCAACAACTCGATGTCATCAAAGAACCTGAGGGATGATCAGCTTATCAGCCTCCAACAGCATCGCACGCCGATGAAGAGCATACCAAGTATTATACCCCCCCATATGAATATCGTCCTTTGCTTGGGCGTCAAAAAGTGAAACACAATAGAAGCGAAGACGTGGGACGGACATGTGAAATAGGACGCATTGGCGGCATTTGTTGTAAATTAGGAAGCACAGGTGGATTTTTGACATGGACTAGAAAATAGATGACCAGGAGCACGTATCCATACGATGACAGGGTCCCCTTGTATGGAGAGTTGATCTTTCTGTGGCGGGGCAGGTAAGCACCTGAGAGCGCTAACGCATAAACACCAGCAAGCGGTACCTTCGTTTACACCACACCTTGACTGGGTCACAAGGTTAGCAACAACATGATCAGGAGCAGACAAGTTCCGGACTCACGGAAGAGAACCAAGGTTCTTACGCGGGTAGGATCGATCATAGCATAGCAGTATAGCAAGCGCGTGTTTTCCAGGGCTAGTCTATTTTCAAATCCAATATCGCAAGCAATACCAAGGGGAAGCGCAGGGGAAGGATCAAGGGAGAGTTTGACTATGGGTATACGGGCATGCGGAAGCGGTTTGACATGGAATTTCGTTTCTATAGTGCCGAAATAGAAATGAATGAGAAGGCAGGCGAAAAGAGGGTGGGGAGAAGCATGCTACATACCCCGCTCGAGTAGATCGCCAAGCATGGTTACAAGGTCGGTAGCGGACAGACGCTCCTCCGAATCGATCAAACAGCAGAGGTCCATATCTGGTCGGAATAGGTGTTAAGCAACTGATAGCAGGTAAGGAGGTGGAGAAGAGGTGGTGCTCACCGGAGTTGCGGAGGCTAAAGCCATTGGCGGTACTGCCAAAGGAGAAGAGCCGACTTTCGGGTTCTATGGTGCGGATGAGGCGCTCGAGGAGTTTGCGGACGTCCTCCTTAACGGCGAGCTCGTCGGGGGTGGGGAGGCGCTGTACGACGAAATCGAAGAGACAGAGTGAGAGGCCAGCGACAAAGCGTTGCTTAGATGCGCGAGGTTGGGAGGGGTCCGTGTGGGAATGTGAGACATGGCGGGGAGCTGTTTTGGCGGAGTGCTGCTGTGTTGCAACGGCCATGGGGGAGTGGTGCCAAGCTGTGGAGAACAGTTGGGAGGGAGATGGTGAAGAGGGAGGCAGGGGGAGGGGGAAAGGGAGGGAACGGATTGTGATGTGATAGTGCAACTCACGGGCGGGCCGCTCAGATCGGTCACAATGGGATTTTTATACTATACAGTACAGCTTGTTGTCTCTCTCAGCTGTGTACCCCCGCTACCCTACCTGCTGCCCTGTTACCCTTCAGGCAAACCCACATCCCTGTACGTACTTGCCAACACGATGCCCTGCCCGCTGCCCTTCAGGTGTACGTACAGCTGTGATCCCTCTCAGCCACCGACGCGCACGTTGTTGTTGTTCTCCCTTCCTCGTGTGCCAGATTAGTACGTAATCAACATGTTTTGGTGCACGGCTAAGCAATGCTCTTGTGTGTACAGTAGTCCCACCTCATTGGCCTCATTTGCCATCCCGTCGCAGTCGATACGTAGCATCACAGTGTCTAACACCACTCACGGGCCTCACGGGTCAGATATCTTCGTATCAATCCTGCGCGCGCGGCTACCGCAACCTGGATATTATCTTATACCCTTTTTTTTAAATTTGACATTCTAGCATTAATATTGTCTATAATGCCGGTTAAATTAACAGGCGTTATACCTATCTGTTGAATGATCTTGAGATATCGCGTTGTAAGCCCCTGCAGTTGAGCTAAGTGATCTTGAAAAGATCTGAACTGCCTTGGCCGATGAGATGAACACTGAGGTGGAACCGGATTCTTCAGAATTCGAAGCATTGCAGTGGTCTAAAGTCTGGTCTAAAGTCTTTACACCATTAATATTAATCTAAAGTAGCAATTTAGGGTAGGAGATCACTTCCTTAATGCGGAAGTTGATTACTCTTGGTGCGAACAGTTTATGGTCGTTTGAAGCGAAAGTGAGGTGAGGTGCGCTCGGGTAGACGCTGATCGGCGTCGGAGGTCGACAATTAATTGTGTCCCGTACATACATATCCATTGGCCGGGAAACTGAATAAATTGATTTCATTCCTGCATTTCTTCGTAACAAAGAGCGAGAGTGACGAGCAAACGAAAGAAGTACGAGGAAGCATACATGACCTTTCTACGTTTGGGAGATGATGTAGGCGAAGATGACATAGGTGAGAGAGCTAGGCATAGGTCACTTAGGTGACGGGGCGAACCGTTAAGTACAATTTAGCCACTGAAATTAAGCGCCGCTTAAAGGCAACTCTGAACACTGCTCCATCACTGGCACCCATGTCATCTACTGAAGTACATCACCCCCCAAATGTCAAAAGGTCAAATATGTGAAATCTCTTGGCTCTATTTTTGACCCATGTGACGTCTACGAATAAGCTGTCAGGGATGGCACATCTATCGACGAGGGTCAGTTCAGTGCCACTGTCGCGACATAAAAAATACCGCCCGGAGAAATTTTGGATCGCTTCGACAGATTGGATTGGTCGCCACCACAACGCAGTCGATTGGTGGCATATTCGGTTCAGGACTACGTACGGTTATTATATCGTTGTACTTGTCGCCTTGCAGTAATGGCTCTACTCGCCTACCTAAAGCGAGACCGAAGGCTATTCGACTTGAGGCTGCACTTAATACCCTAACCATGGGCAGAAGTAGGGCAATATAATTACAGACAGTCGCGGCATTAGTTTGCGGCACCTATACTGTTCAGTACAATGAATAAAGACGCATCATGAATTCATTTGTATATAAAATATAAACGAGTCCTTCATGACATGACAGTTCAAATTGAAACCGGCATCTAAGGCAGTCCTCTCGGGCTGCGCCACTTATAAGATGACAACGAGTGACAAGAACAAGGAAATAGCCCGGAATGACTCGGACTTGCCGCAACCCTGGGATTTGGGGTGACAGTGTGACCACGGGATATCGCACGACATCAGCGCAGCACTGGCAGCAGGACCCATCACACCTGATCAACACCCTAATGGGAAACTGAGATATAACGTTCAGTTATGGAGATAAGAGAAAGTGGACAACCTCCCTTCCTGACTTGGCTCTTCACAATCAATACTTTATCTTTGAACAATGTGCCCCTCCAGATCGCGTTGCGCGCCATGCCAGACCGAGTGCCTTTATTTGATTTAGGTTTATCAACTACTGTAAGCTCAGGCACAATCGGATCTAAACGGATCCCACCAATTCGATTGCCCAAAAGTCGAATAGTAGCCAGAGACAAGAACCATTTCATTCCCCCTCAGGCCTCAGGTCCTTGACGACAACAGCGCGCACAGCACCGGCCCATTTTAGTGGTGTTGCAAGAGCGGTCTCAGTTTGGGCGGGGCCGTCCCGCCCGTAAGATTTCAGTATCAGTGATGGGCTCACTTGCACCAATACAGTTTAGCTCTCGATTTTAGCTCTCGATTCACCGGTGCACCGCAAATCAGCCCCTCGGGTCTCAGGGACTTGCCTACGAGTCACCAACTCCAGTAAATTTAAGTGGACGGTGATGAAAGAGAAAGTGTAAATATTTTTGACGTTTCCTAGTCTTTTTCTGATTCTACCTATTTTCTCCATACGGTACTCAGGACATATACTCACCCACTGGCAGACACGTTGCTTATCTCTGCGACAGCTCCCTAGGAAAGCAAAAAAAAAAAAACAGATCATTAAGCAAAGAGGAATAGAAGTATAGGAGGCAGACGTACGTGAATGCTGATGAAACGCATGCCTTGACATCTTTGTAGCTTACAACAAGTACGCTTTGCTCGTCGCGCGATACAAGCATGATGCGCTCATCTGTCCCAGCGTCCAGCTTGACACCCCACCAGACTGTCAACTCAGATAACCACAGTCAAACATGGCATACCTTATTGAGACATGAGAGCACATGCGAAAGACTGACAATAGGTCGCCCACGCTCATCGACCTGGTGGAAGACATAGTCACGGAAAAGCTTGATGATGTATCGGTCGCCAGTCTCGCTCCATCTTGAGTCCCGCGCGAACCTACCGAGTTTCGAAGTTTAAGCACAAGGATAATACTAGATAGCAGTGAAGACGCACTCTGGCCGCTCATTGATAAAACCGAATTTGGTAAGTAGGCGGACGAGCCGAGCATTCTCGAGCTCAGACATTATTTCGCCCTCTAGATAGTCCATGCCGCTGCGCACAAAATCAGACTCGGATCGTGAACGCATAGTAAAAATGATGAGTACTTCTGTAGATCGTCCATCTCTGTGAGGAGCCTTGAGCCGATCATATCAAACAGTTGTCCGATATGCTTTATCACGCAAACCGCCGCATGTTAACCAACTCGCAATAGGCAAACGCAGATATGAGGGATTACCTTATGGACGCCCGGTTTAGAGAGACAGAACAGAGCGACATTCTTGAGGTCCGGACTGTAATGTTGCGTGATAAGATCGAGTGATTTCCCGAAGTTATTCATCGCTGCGACATTGTTGCAACACAAAGCCATGATAAGCTTTCCGAACATTACCAGGTCTTCTTGGATCTGCTCTGTAGATATGGGCACACCAGGCAAGTGCGAAGGGGACGCAGGGTTATATGTGAGTACATCCGCCAGCCCGCACGAACTGATCCGAACGCGGTTCCGGCCCGTCACGATGACTTTAGTGACGTCAATCATTCGTACTGGTAAGCCCTGGTCATGCGCAGCCTTCATCGCGCCCGCGATCTGGATGATATAACTCCAGAGTGTGCGCTCCGGGACCTGAGCCTGGGCAGCCTGCAGTCGCCCATGGACGAAAGCTGGTCCACGCGGCTTGATGTGGGCATCGTAGAGTGTCTGCGCACTCGGGTGGTACGTATAGGCGACCACGAGCGCTAGGCAAGATTAAGAAAGAGAGATGAGAAAGGGGCGAAAGACGGACAATTGTCACCGAAGGAACGAGTCGTGAATGCTTCGTGAACGGCAACAATATTCGGGTGTCGGAGACGCGACCATTGTTCAATTGGCTGGAATGCAGCCTGATGCATCAGACGGAAATCTTTTCCATAACTCGTTATAATGCGACTATGCGGTATGAGCATGAGCATACCTGACACCCGCCGCAAAACGTAGGCACGGCCATCTTTGCCTGTCGCGCGGTAAACTGTACTATACCAATTACCAAACTTGCGACGCTCGCCCGTCACGCTCTCGAGAGGGACGAGAGTGTGATAACCTTGCAACTCCTCAGGAAGATTGAGTCCAGGCGCCGGAGCAGTGTGAATAATCTCAGAGCGCAGCTGTAGATCAGTTCGCAGGGTCGGAGAGATGAAATGTGAGGGTGGTGGCGAAGGTGGGGGGAGAGAATACAAATGATAATCAAGCTGAAACGTATTTCTATAAGGACAAAGAAAAATCTAAAGAAAACGGCTTGCGTACCGGCTGGCGAATGAAGGCTGACTGTTGTGGGTAGTATTCCAACCCTTGATCGTAATCCGGCTGAAATTGAGGATAGTACGACTTGCTAAATGAATTCACGTCGAGCTGAAAAAAATTATGTTCCTCAGACACTATTCAACACACGTGCTACACGCACTGCTTGCATTTGAGGAACTACAGTCTCTGCCGTATAAATGTTGTACAAACCATTATTCTCACTCGCAACGTAATAGCTGGGGTCATAAGAGTCATTTTCGTCGTAGTCGGACGCGGGCGGTGATGTAGACAAGGTGCTTCTATTGTCCGTCAGCAGGGTCACTACATTGATCCGTACAGATGATGACGCACGTGGTGAGAGGCGTTTGCGCCTGCGCACGAGAAAGTGGGGGAGACGTTGGCGGGACTGGCGAGGATTTGGGAACGAATACAGGGGCATTGACAGCCTGAGAAAGCTTCGCGGAACTGGTAGGCGTTTCGGGATCAGGTCTGCTGGTGCTTGATCAAGACTTACACCACGAAACGAATGCAAAATACTCACGCTGATGCCGAAGGAGGGGTCGTCGGACGCTAGTAATTGTCAGGATCCAGTCCACTGGTAAGGTTAATTGAGCTGACCGGAGGATGTGAATAAATACAGCCTTTATCTTGAAATTTACATGAACTATGCGACATTCGATGAAATAGGCCAAGGATGTGCAAGCGTAATGCGCTCACCCGTAGATGAGAATATTCCTACATTGTCGTTGCGTAGAGTCTGTAAAGGCGGAGGCATAGATGACTGCCAAGATGAGGGGAGATTTACGGAACAGCTTACCTTTCCTCGGAGATGTTTTATTAGGATCGCCTGAGACCGTACTGGGAGCAACTATCTTTACAGCGGCGCTGGCTGACTGTGGCCTGGTGAAAAAGGCCATGGTCGGCCGTGGGGTTACAAGAAGGAAAAAGGGAGCAGGGCGTCCGATGAAGTAGGGGAGATAAACAGACACCCACAACACCACGCTCGGAGTACGCTTGGCCTGTCTCACTCAGGTCCACCATGTCGTCCTTTGCCGCAGCATCAAAAACTTCACTCCAAAATGCAAACATCACCCCTTGGCACTCTAATCAAGCATCTGCATCGTCTTCTCAACCTGCAACTCCACCGGATAGCGACTCTGGCAAGAAAAAGAAGCGGCCAAAATCGAGCATGTCTCGTTCTTCGCCTTTCCTTCTTTTTGTTGACCCCTCGTACTTAAGCCATCGTGTATTCCCAGCCAGCTGATACTGGCACGGGCACGGATGTAAACACTCAATTGCTTTATGCGATCAACCACCTCAAGGTATGTAGACACTCCGCAGCCCGCATGGAGGAAAATTGCTCACACTAGACAGGCGAACAATGGACCAATGCGCCTGGATGATCTAGCCATCAGGACGCAAACACCCCTCGATGCTGACAAAGTCCTCTTTGAAAAGTTCAGAGCCCACGAACGTGTAGAGTTTGACATTAAGACAAATCTCTACTCCTTCAAAGTGAGTCATCACCCAGTCGATATCCTCTCTAAAGTTTTGACCTTTTCTTTAGCACGACTACAACTTTCGTAGCAAAGCGGCCCTTCTGACTGAAATTCAACGCTCTACGCGTCGTGGTGGCGGTATCTCCGTGCGCACGCTTAAGGAGTCGTGGAAGGATGCACCTACCGCAATCGAGGAGCTCGAGAAAGAGGGCGAGGTCTTCGTCACGCGCACACTCAGGGATGGCCAGATGCGCATGGTGTTTTGGAACGAGCTCAGGGCGGACCCCGCTGACCTCGCAGAGGAAGGGCCGGAGGCCGTTGCGAAGCGGGATGCCAGTAAGAACGGAACCGGATTGAGTGTTGAGAAAGGTGCAGCCCCAAGGTGACCATGAACCTCTCCATGTTCTGACAAAGTTAGAATTCCATGATCTCTGGCACAATCTGAACGTGCCAAACGAGGTTGATCTGCTCAAGCAACTCCAATCTGGTCTGTTATCCCAGTCGGCGTGTGTTCCTACGATGACGTTATACCCTCTCAGGTGGTTTACAAGAGACAGCGTCGGAGGCCCCGGTTATCAAGACGCCGGTGGGCAAGAGGAGAGGCAAAAAGTCGGGGACACGACAACGAACGACCCGACTTACAAATACACACTTGAAGGGTATGGGCATCGATCTTAGTAAGGACTATGTAGCGCCTGGAAAGTGATTTGTTCGAGCCTGGCGTCCTCTCGCAGACGAGATATATTCAGTTTATCGCCATGTATTTTATTCTAGTCGGTCTTTTAAACAATGGATATAGTTAAACTTACTCGTTCCTAGTTCAAGTTGGTCACCTTGGTATTAACCCCAAACATCTGCAAGCGCACGAAGGCGAGTTGAAATCATGATGCTATCTTTATTATTGTAGTAAGCGAACATCGCACTCTCGGCTGCCCGAGGCTTGCGCAGTAAGCTTCTCTGGCGCCCACAACGGACATAAGGCCATTCTTGCTTCGCTGCCTTCAACTCCCATCGCCATGAAGTGGGGGTTATCCCTCGTCCTTCCGCTTCTGCTAGCCACAGCAGCTTTATCTCTTCCATCTAGCCGGCTCTACCGAGATGGCGACGGACACTATCAGGCTGCTTTCCAAGTCCAAGGCCTGCCGGACGAATCCTTTCCGGAGTGGGAGCTACCCCCGAACCCTAATTCCACACACCACTTGATATTCAATGGCCTAAGTGGGTTTCTGCAAAGATGGCCGAATACCTTTCGGAGAAATGGTACGTTTGATCCCACCCGATCCACAGACTCTCGCAGCCTGAGGGCGTGCTAACGTCGACTCTTACGTCTTCCCAATGTCCAGGCCATAGTATTGTGCCTGCTACCATCCCTATAGGTACAGTTTTGTACCATGGACGTACCGACAATCGTATCCCGGACGTACCCGAATGGTTCGCGTTTGATTTCGAGCATGCCTATCTTTTCTGCGTCAGCCCCTGCTTTGTGATATCGATGCAACCGAAGCGAGACCTCCGTCTTTTGTACTTTGATGGGGCGAGCGCAGCGAAGATGGATGATGGGCCTATGGAATCTCAGGACATTATCGCCTGGGGGAAACCCCGGCCAGACAAGTACTTCGCGGAGCAGGAACGTATCAGAGCATTATGCGAGTGGGGAAAGCAATATGGCTTGGATGGATTCGTTCGAATGGAGTTCCATTTGTGCGCTTTCCCCATGACTGGATTCATTGTCCTCTCGAAGCTAACCATACTATCACAGTGAGGTCATGATATGTGATGTCTCGGATAGCCTAGAGGTCGTCACGCATCTCGAACTCCTACCGAAGAACCTTACGGGATGGAACGGACGTCCCCGCCCGAGACCTCCACATAGATTCCCCCCTCCAGGCCCTCCTCGGCCACCACCACCACACGTTGAGCCACCCCCTGGCTGGCGGGGTTCTCTTCCGCCCGATATTTTTGGTCGTTTCGAGGTTGAAGTTGCTGGAGGCTGGCACGACCTTGCGCCGGGAGAGACCCGCGCACAGCTAGACTACACGGGACTCGTCACTTTCTACGATCAAACACTATCGAGCCTCGTCGACGCTCGCCAAGGAAAGGATCGAATCCATCATCGCCTAGAAAAAATTTCGGCAGCAGACGCTGCGCGTGTTCATGCCGAGCTGCGGTCTGTGCTAACGCGCAAGCAAGGCAGTGGGAGCAACGTCGACTGGGGAAGTATCGCGCGTGTCGTAGTAGAGCGCTACGCGGATCGCCTCGAGTATCTGCGTTTCCTGCTCTCGTCGAACGCGACCGTTACCTTCACGAACGCAGCCGAGCAAGCGTTCACAGTCCGTGGTCGGCTGCTCGTCATGCTCGGGCCATATATCACCACTGTGGATGTCCCGCAACAACAACAGCAGCAGCACCAGCCGTCCGGATCGGCCAACGTGAGCTGGCTAGCACCGGTGGTGCATCGTTGTGCGACGACACTGACATCGCGTATTCCCCTGGGCATGCTCACGCCGCAGGAGGTGCGGATACATGCCGCTGTGGAGAATACGCTTCGTGAGATATGTCGGCGGCTGGCCCTCTTGTGGGTTCATTTCTTTGATGTTGAGGGAGCAGACGAGGCGGCGGCTACAGAAGTGATCGGGGTAGGATATAGGCATATTGACGAACTGATGAGCTGGTTGGACTGGTCACTATGGGTGCGATGTGATCCTGCGTGCGGACTTGAGGTACGTCAACATCCCTTTACACCGATACTGACTCAGATTTTTTTTTCTTTGGCCGATAGGAGAATTGCTATCTCCCATCGTGGCCATTTTTGAAGGGAGACGATCCGTATGATATGACCCCACGTTGTATATCACGCAAGGATGTGATTCGGGAGTAATACCTGTGGAAACGTTTTGCAATCCACCGTATCGGCATGCTCTCACTAATATTATGTACATGCTAGTAAGTGGTGTCTATTGTACGCTGGCATGCACAATCATCTAGATGATATTGCATAGTGCACATGTTTTGTGTGCTTGAGGTGGAAAGTGCAGACTTAGACGTCTAGAGGGGCGGTGTCCTTCTCCACTGAGTCTTAGTGGAGGTATGCACATGCATGTTGAGGACATGAGATTTGCGCGGATTTATTTGTCCGGGCCCTTATTAGAAGGTTGCTCACGCGCGTAGTAAGCGTAGCGAGTAAGCCATCGCACGCCTTTCATCCACGACCTCACAGGCCTCACTATTTACAGTTCAAATTCTCCCTTTCTTGCCCATTTCGCCTTTTCCCTTCGATATTGCGTATTCCGATTCTGCCCCCTCTTTTTGTTATTTATCGTAGCGCTTCCAAATTCGATCCTCATGCACGCGTGCAGGTTAGGAAAGCTTTTGGTACCACTGACAGCTGGTTACCACATGGCCGCGCGTTGTCTTCGTCTTCACCGATCTGCGGCTCTCGTTTCCTTCATTCATATTCCTTTTCACATGGCCTCAGAATAGGCTGATAGTCCGCAGTTTTGCTTTCATGTATTTTAAGCCAGCGTGACAGCGTCCGACCACTGTAAATGAAAAGGCCATTCCAGTTGCGTTTTTCCCTCTGTTTTGTGAGTGCCAGCCGTCTCAGGACGGTTTTTCTCGTTTCTCTCTTCTTGGGCGTTGTCGCCTTACTTATCTCTATCCTCCCGAACTCACAAGCGCGCCACTCAGCCGCGCCATACCTGCCCGTACCCCAAATCGCAACTTCAGACCATTACAGTAATGGTCTGAAGTCGCATTTTGTAATGTAAAATTAAAATAGTCTGCAGAACTGCGTAATCAGGGGTTTCAACTAGAAAACCATGTAGTCGGTCTTTTAACAATCTCTTTCTTGTTAGTCACGAGCAAACATCCCATGCAGCCGCCCGGTAAGAACTTGGCGTGAAGTTGTCTATCGCCTTTCCTGACTTAGACTCCGATGAGGAGCAGAGTCCAAGTCATTAATATTCTCCAAGTCAGGAAAGGCGATAGACAACTTCACGCCGAGTTCTTTGCGCCAACAACGGACATTAGGCCATTGAGCACTGAATCAGCGCTAATCAGCAGCCCTTCAACGTTGCTTCAACTCCTACCACCATGAAGTGGGAGTTATCCCTCGTCCTTCCGCTTCTACTAGCCACAGGAGCTTTATCTCTTCCATCGCTGTACCGCGATGGCGACGGACACTATCAGGCTGCTTTCCAAGTCCAAGGCCTGCCGGACGAATCCTTTCTGGAGTGGGAGCTACCCCCGAACCCTAATTCCACACACCATTTGATATTCAATGGCCTAAGTGGGTTTATGCAAAGATGGCCGAATACCTTTCGGAGAAATGGTACGTTTGATCCCACCCGATCCACAGACTCTCGCAGCCTGAGGGCGTGCTAACGTCGACTCTTACGTCTTCCTAATGTCCAGGCCATAGTATTGTGCCTGCTACCATCCCTATAGGTACAGTTTTGTACCATGGACGTACCGACAATCGCATCCCGGATGTACCCGAATGGTTTGCGTTCGATTTCGATCATGGCTATCGTTTCTGCGTCAGCCCCTGCTTTGTGATATCGATGCAACCGAAGCGAGACCTCCGTCTTTTGTACTTTGATGGGGCGAGCGCAGCGAAGATGGATGATGGGCCTATGGAATCTCAGGACATCATAGCTTGGGGAAGACCTCGGCCAGACAAGTACTTCGCGGAGCAGGAACGTATCAGAGCTTTATGCGAGTGGGGAAAGCAATATGGCTTGGATGGATTCGTTCGAATGGAGTTCCATTTGTGCGCCTCCCTCATGGCTGGATTCATTGTTCTCTCGAAGCTAATCATTATACTATCACAGCGAGGCCATGATATGTGATGTCTCGGATAGCCTAGAGGTTGTCACGCATCTCGAACTCTTACCGAAGAACGTTACGGAATGGAATAGATATCCCCTGGTGGGCTCTCCACATAGATCCCCCCCTCCTCGGCCGCCACCACACATTGATCCGCCCCCCGGCTGGCGGGGTTCTTTTCTGAACGATATTTTTAGTCGCTTCGAGGCTCACGTTGCTGGAGGCTGGCACGACCTTGCGCCGGGAGAGACCCGTGCCCAGCTAGACTACACGGGACTCGTCACTTTCTACGATCCAACACTATCGAGCCTCGTCGACGCTCGCCAAGGAAAGGATCGAATCCATCATCGCCTAGAAAAAATTTCGGCAACAGACGCTGCGCGTGTTCATGCCGAGCTGCGGTCTGTGCTAACGCGCAAGCAAGGCAGTGGGAGCAACGTCGACTGGAGAAGTATCGCGCGTGTCGTAGTAGAGCGCTACGCGGACCGCCTGGAGCATCTGCGTTTCCTGCTCTCGTCGAACGCGACCGTTACCTTCACGGACGCAGCTGAGCAAGCGTTCATAGTCCGTGGTCGGCTGCTCGTCATGCTCGGGCCATATATCACAACTGTGGATGTCCCGCAACAGCAGCAGCAGTCCGCGTCGGCCAACGTGAGCTGGCTAGCGCCGGTGGTGCGTCGCTGTGCGACGACACTGACATCGCGTATTCCCCTGGGCATGCTCACGCCGCAGGAGGTGCGGATACACGCCGCTGTGGAGAATACGCTTCGTGAGATATGTCGGCGGTTGGCCCTCTTGTGGGTTCATTTCTTTGATGTTGAGGGAGCAGACGAGGCGACGGCTACAGAAGTGGTTGAGGTAGGATATAGGCATATTGATGAACTGATGAGCTGGTTGGACTGGTCGCTATGGGTGCGATGTGATCCTGCGTGCGGACTTGGGGTACGTCAACATCCCTTTACACCGATAACTGACTAAGAGTTTTTTCTTTTCTTTTCTTTGGCCAATAGGAGAATTGCCATCTCCCATCGTGGCCATTTTTGAAGGGAGATGATCCGTATGATATGACCCCACGTTGCATATTACCCAAGGATGCGATTTGGTTGTAATACCCCACCATGATATCGTTCTAGTTCTAACAAATTCCCTGAGTTGTAGTTGATTGACATCGCAACTTATGGCAACGTCGGCGATTCCAGCGCTTGTATATGAAGCCCCGTTCTGCTACCGTCATGGAGGAAATAAGACATGCGTATGGTCGGACGGCCTGGTAGCCCTACCTTACGCGATATGGGGCACGGCAATGTTTTCGTAAAACATTGCCGCGTCTCCGTATCGCGTAATCGGCATGCGCTAGACGTGCTCGCCGCCGTTCGATGACCAACATGCAAGGAAGCAGGCTCATCCCGGAAATTGCTGAGTATCCGGACTCGCTCTCGCATTACCGACTTCGTGTTGGTTTATCTTACAACGTAGCCATAAATATTAAAGAAAAAGATACCAGTGATTGTAACATACAAATGCGGGACGGGGATTAGATATATAAACAATATCAATGGCAAGGGCAGGGGGAGGCAATTTACAGACCGCAAAACGTGGAGCCAGAAAAGACGTAAAAAAAAAGCTCTAGAGCGAGACGGAAGAAAACAAACCAAAAATGGAGAGTATAGACCAGAACGAAAACGATAAGACTAGGCGAGGGTTCCCTATATGTGGTTGTGGTCCGTAAGGTAGAGGGAAAAGCAGCATATCGTATACTGTATATGATCTGCTGTATGTAATAGATACAGAAAACCAGATATACACGGTATGGGAATTTTTGATACATGAACACATGTACATATGTGCGAAGTCTATGCCGATGCCGGGTTATAATAAGGTGAAAAAAATCGTCCGTCCGTCCGTCAAAAACCGCTTACGGCTCGACAGAAGACGTACTCTCAAGACCCGCCTTGCTAACTCGGCGCATCGGCTGGAGTGTATTTTCGTTAACAGGAGCACGGCGTGCATGTCGATACCGCCCATTCGCGTCCTTCACCTCCATTTCTTGACCGACGTCCCCAGCGACAGTACGCGGAACGCTAGATAGCCCCGCGCTAACGCCGCCACTGGTGCTCCAAGCCGGTGGCAGGCTTTCGCGCATATGCGAAGGTCTCCGCCCGCCAACCCCAATCCCAATAGCGGCACCTCGATGACTACTACCATCACCACTGTCGAGGTGATCACTGTCGGGCCCAGCGCCGCCGCCTCCTGATGATTGTGGTTGCTTGACAACACCGACGGATTTACTGCCCAGCTCAGCTTCTTCGAAATTCATCAACTCCGATACGAAACCGATGTTCGGAGAGATGCCCTTTCGCCGCTCGAGAACGAAAGTGTAGGCACGCGAGAGCGTCCAGTGGTTTGCATGAATGAGGTACGCCATCACAGCCGTCACAGAACGTGATTTACCAGCTTTACAGTGAACGTAGGTCGGCGCGGAATGTAAGCTGGCATCGTCTGTCATAGGTGAGTAAGCGCATGACAATAAATGTTGGAAGATGGAAGGAAGGACGTACCAAGGACCGAGCAAGCTTCCCGTACGCCAAGAAGAACGTTTTCCTCCTCGACCGTATCTCGCATTGGGATCTTCACATACCGCTCAAACCGCTGGCGCAATCCAAGTCCGTTATCATCGTCACACTCGACAGCGAGGTTCAGAATCCGGCGCACGCCAAGGCTCTGAAGTTCCCGAACATGCTCTTCGGCAGTGATCTCGGGCCCCAGGAAGAGAAAATTGGGCAGGATGGTTGAAACGGTAAACGTTGGTCTTGCGTCTTCCGTGGAAGGGGATGCGGAGAAGTCTGGACGAGCAGTACATGGACTTGGAGGAAGAGGGGTCCGAGGGGAGGAAGGCATATTGGGCGAGGGCGGTGGAATAAGGAACTCCCCATGCCTTGCAGAAGCGGGCGAGGTATGGTTGGAGTGAGTGAGGGTGAGGTGAGACGGTGAGTGTGCACGAGGTGAGCTGCTACCGTTCCCGTTCGGCCATAGACTGGCAGGAGGGGCAGCGAGAGTGGCTGAGCGCATGGTGCGCACGTGAAGTTTTGGTGGGCCGAGGCGTTCAGCCGACTTTGTATCAAGTTTGCGAAGTGTCGAGAGGGTTGGTCTTTGTGGTGGCGGGGGACGTGGAAAGACGGACTGGGAGGGGGGTGGGGAAGGTGAAGAATCGATGATATTCCAGGGAGTGCCCTCAGAAGTATCTTCAGTAGTGCCTGGCAAAGTGTCGACAGACATGGGGACGGGTGAGACACAAGTGCTACGTTCAATTTCTGGAAGTGCCCTGGAGCGCGCAGCTGTGGCGGTGTCGAGCTGAAAGAGACCCCCACCTTTCTTTGGCTTGGGTGGAAGGGAAAGTTTAGGTGGTGGCGGTGGTGAGGGGATGATGGAATGCTGCTCTTCTTGCACCTCATCCTGCGTCTCGGGAGAGGAACCATCTGATGAGCCAATAAATCTCTGCAAGTCGGGGTGGGCGCGAGCGGCAAGGATGCCACCCTCGAGGTAGTCAGCTTTACCACGGACGAGAAGCGGTGAAATGACAGGTAAAAGAGCCCAGGCAATGACTTGTGCATTCAGCCTGTCTTGTGGATTCATTTCCTCGTCATAGACGATCACGTCGCCATCCCAGGAGCCGCCCGGAGCCATAATAAAGTCCCAAACGGCTCTGCAGGCGTCCGTGGTGACGAATTGACGGAGGGCATCGATGGAACCAAAGCCAGCACCAGGTTTCCGAGACCGCTTAAGGATCAGAGAAGGGATGGCAAAATTGACGCTCGATTTTATGTGGGAGCCGAGAAAAGCCGCGGCTGGTCGGGTATCAAGGAGGAGTGGGCGACGGGTAGGATTGTCAAGGCGAGAGGCAAGAGAGGCGGCGTCGATGGATCGTGCAGGGCTTCGCGGTAATTCTGGTCCAGGACGGTCGAAGAAAGGGGAGCCGATATAGTGGGCGCTAAGCAGGGGAGATTTTGGGTCAGATAAGGGGGTGTAATAGATACTTGGGGACGCGATGGAAGAAGCAGGACTGGACGAGCGGGCTGGCGTAAAGTCGGTCCAAATTGCGGCGGATGAGAGGGGGCGAGTAGGGGAGCGAGGAGGAGATGGTGTTACGGCGATGGGACGAAGACGGAGATTTTTCTGTACGCTGCGTCTGAGCTGTTCGAGGACGGCGAGTTCATTGGATATGTCTTCTGAGGACTTTGACTTTATATGATCAGAATCACTTTCTGAATGGCCGTAGGCCGAGAATGTGGTGGAGAGCGGGGTCGCATATATGGGAGATGCTGGGGGGTGAATTTATGATGGATGGAATGATGATCAATGTCGTCGACGGGAGTTTCGAGCTCAAGTACTGAGGGAGCCGTTGTTGATCGCTTCGCCGGGGAGAGTGGGAGATTTGCGGGGCGGGCACGCTTGGCCTGAACGGCAAGTGAGGAACGAGCGGCGGGACTGTTCATCGCTGCTGCCAATAGAGCCCTCGAGCTCGGTACTTTATTTATTTTCTACAGACAACTCCTTATAATAAGACTCCGCACCTAATTAGTCTCCCTTAACTTACAAGCCCACACTCGCCATTCCTCCTCCCCTTCCAAATGTCGTCCAATTTCAAGTCTTCATCAGACACAAAACGGTCCCACCTCTCCCCCCAAACAAAAATTCCCGAGCAGTATCGTACGCAAGTGCAGCAGTTGCAGGACTTGTTCCCAGATTGGTCCACCGACGGTCCGTCGCTCTTGACCCTTGACCTAACGCGTCCTTGTTAATACCTTCCTTCCAAAGATCTGTTTTCGACCCTGAGCGAAGTAGGTGGTGACGCCTCACTTGCTGCTACACGTATCGCCGAGGGTGAGTATATTGCCCTTATCCTCTTATTTCCCTCATTATTCTATGTCAGGCCACGCGGAACAATGGGGTGCTGTTTCACGCAAAAAGGACAAAAAATCCTCCACTCATCAGGGCCAATCTAAGGACTCTACACCTACTCGAGAGAGAGGCGAGTCCCGAGGAGGCAGAGGAGGGCGTGGCGGGCGTGGCGGCGGTCGTGGTGGCGCTGCTGGCAGCCGCTCTGCTAGTGCCCGAGGTGGTCACCGCGACTCTCACCGTAATCATTCTCACACCCACGGTGTCGCTCCTGCATCACCTGCCGCAAACGGCGATTCTCAACTCGCCTCTGATACCTGGGGGGAATCACCCACAGTCGCCGGTGCTGATAGCTACACCGGCTGGGCCAGCTCTTCGGAGACCCAAGCCGGGACCTGGGGCAGCAACACTGAATCGACCTGGGGTGCAGGCGCAACCTCAACCGCAAATGGTTCCGCTGCCCCTTCTCCTTCTGTCAAGTCTCAGCCCATTCCTTCTGCTCGATCCAGTGCCAAGACTCCTGCCACCTCCAAGCTTTCATGGGCCCAAGTCGCCCGGTGTGTTTTCGTCGTTTCCATCACCCGTTTAAATCTCATATTTTTTTCACAGCCCCCCCGAAAGGCCACCTACTGCTCCCATTTCAAACGTTTCCCAGCCTGCAGCTCCCCTCCCGGTGCCCACTGCACCGCCCGAACCTCCTCGCGAACCTACCCCTCCTCCTGCACCTACCCAGGAAAGTGAACCTACGGTGGAGGCCCAGACGGGCTGGGAGGAACCTACCACCGTCCAAAATCCCCCTTGGGAGGAGGACCTGCAACGCAAACCTTCCGCCCCCGTCTCGGAACCTTGGCTCCCGACACCCGCTGAAGAAGTCAAAGTTCTTGATGAGGCGAAGCCTGCTCCATCTGAACCAGCACCAAGTGAACCAGTTTCTGAGCCCATCGTATCGCTGCCTGCTCCCCAGCCCAAGGAACCCGTTAGCGGCCTTAATGAGGCAATTCCGAAGCATGTAGCGCCCGTACAAGCGCGCCCAAGTAGTGCGGCACATAGGCACAGTGCGCGGTTTAAAACAGACCAAGCCGTCACACTGCCGAATAACTTTGGTTCCGGTCTCGAGAAGATCGGCATGCAGTTCGGTAGCCTCAGTATTGGCGGTGATGAGATTGTTGATCCCAAACCGTGAGTAATCTTTTTTCTGGTGACCACGCGGCTGGTCCATACCCTTCTATCCAGTGAGCCTGTAGCGTTACCTGCTCCTGAACCTGTGGCAAAACCGCCAAGCGAATCCCCAGTAGCACCTGAGCCCCAACCAATCCAATCAAGTCCCCTAGTCGCCCCACCCTCACAACCAGAAGCTCCTGTCACTTCCGTCACGTCCTCACTTAGCTCAGCACCGAGCTTCACTCAATCAAGTCAACCACAAGTAATCCCGCAACAAGCGCAGATGCAGGCCCCGGTCCCCTCACAACCCACACCCTCCCATCTTCCTACATCTGTATCGCAGCCAGCACTCAGCACACCCTCCGCTGTGCCTCAAGTCTCTCAGATATCTAGCTACTCCCACCAGTCACAACAGCAGCAGCCACAGCAACCCCAACCACCACAGCAGCAACAGGTCTCGCCACCTTCCCACAGCAATCACCAACAACCTCCTCACCAATCACTACAGCACCAATATTCTCAGCATGGGCTTCCAACTCATCTCGACCCCGCGCAAACGCAACATCAGTCGCCACTGCCCCAGCAGCAAGTGCCCACGTCTTTCTATCGCCAACCAGAAGCGCAGGACCTTATTTCCACGCTGGTGCTGGAACACCACCTACGTCTCAGGCCCAAGACAGCTCATATGCGACGTTTGGTCAATTGAACCAGCAAGGCGGTCCCGTTTCGCAACTTGGCTCATTTGGCGGAGGGGCCGACTATGGCTACGGTGAGACTCAACAACGGGTAAGTCATTCTGCCCTGCACAGCGCATGCGGAGAATCTGTAGCTCTGGTTTTAGAACTTTTATGACTCATATGGCCAACAGCAGACTGGCGGGTTTGGTGCACGCAGTGGGCTGCACGACGATGTGAAAGGTTTGCCTGGGCTCCAGCAGCAACAGCAACAGCAACAACAGCAGCAGCAGCAACCGCAACAGCAACAGCCGCAACAGCAACAACAAGGGGGACCTGCACCACCCCCGGGCGGCGCACAGCAAGGCGGGCAGGGCTATCCACCTCCCATGTATTACAACCCATATACGCAAAACCAGTTCTATGGCTCGCCGTACAACTATCCGTACAACGTTCCGCAACCATTCGTCAAATACCCCGTCTTCCCGCCTGGTCCTGGCTCAGCACCGAGCCCTGCGGGCCCGCCAGGCAAGCAACCTCAGTCGTACGGCCAAGGCCAAGGCCAGGGTCTATATCCCCAACAGCACCAGCAGGCCTACGATGAACCCCAGTTAGGTTATCACCCGCATGCGCACAGCCATTCGCACCAGTTGAGCGCAAGTCTCGGCGTCGGCGTCTTACCAGGTGCGGAGTACGGAAAGCCGTTATATGGGCAACATCAGCAAGGGCTCGGCACGCGGGGAGCTGCCACGTCGCCTGAGGCGGCGTTCAAGCCCTACGCCCAAGGCGCCGGCGCTAAGGACGTCAGTGGTGTGGGTGCAGGTGGCTCGGGAGGCCCGCAAGGCCGCGGAGGTGCCCCCGCACAGGCAGGCGGATTCTACGGCGCCGGCGCCGGCAGGTTTGCGCAGGGTCCTGGGGCGCAGGGTCAGACGGGTGGACCAGGACAGGCTCAGCAGGCTCAGGGGGGACCGCAGGGCCACCTAGGGTACCCGCAGGCCGCATCGGATGGCGCATTCTACTCTTATGCGCCCGCCGCGACTCAGCAAGGAAGGCAAGGATACTGGCAGTAAGTGAGCACTACGTCGTCATGATATTGCCACTGTCTGTTACTTCATTACTCCTCGACTTTTGAGCGCATGACATGTTGCTTTTATTTTTTCGTCTTCTTGTGTGCTATTTGAGCTTCTCGAGTCTTCTCTCTTCCTCCTCTCCTTCCTCTGTCTCTTTTGTTTCGTTTTTCTATTTTGTGTGCGATTTTATCATAACGTCTCTCACATTCTCCACTCATACATCTCTGTCCCACTCATCTTGTACGTTAATCGTCAATTTTTTCGTTGCAAAATCGATTCCTCGTGCAGCCTGCGGCAGTCAATCCATGTATTGTGTGCGAAGCAAGATGGGAGGGAACCCGAGAGGGGAGGCTTGATGTTTGATGGGACCGTAACGAATTGCCGTTGCATCGCTCGCTTTATCTTATCTTGATCTACAACTCATACCACCACATCACTGTTCATATCATGGGAAACCTTGGTACGCACAATCATTGCGCTCACTCCACGATCGGGACCAATATGACTACGTCGTAGATGCATCCGGCTCGCAGGCGTACGCAATATGTACACCTCCTGGGAGCATTTACACTGTTGACGATGACGATTCTACTGCGGACTGCATGTTAGTAGAAAATGGGGCAATCCTTGCCGTAGGAAATGCTGGTATGCGCTCCTTTTCCTTTTCCTTTGCTATGCATTATCTAACTAGCTGATTCAGAGCAGATCCGCAAGTATTGGAACGCCTATAAACCCAACGTGCCGTTGGAGATGCTCCAGACGCCGCCAGGCTCTATCGTAATTCCAGGCTTAGCCGGTATGCACTATCGGTCCGCTATCTACGATTGTACATGACGTGGGTCCTTTCAATCTTGCTCCTTACTAGATGCGCATGGCCATATTCTCGAATGGGGCGCCAAGGCACAGCTCCCCCTCGATGGCTGTGCCTCGATCGATGGTGCTGTATTCGGACAAAAATAAACGTATTTCCCTGGTCATGTCTGATTAATTAATCCATCTGTGTGTCCACAGATGTACTTTTTAGGATCAAGTCGTACCTTGTTGCTCATGCAGATGTAGCTCAAGATCAAACGCGCTGGATCATAGGCATGGGATGGAATCAAACGAATTGGCCAGGCGGAGGATTCCCTTGTGCAGTATGTGCAGCCACTTTCGGCTGAGTGTCTCTCTCATTCAATTGGTTGTGTCCGTCCGGCGCGGGACGCAAAAGGATGATCTTGAGCGTGAACCTCTTCTTCGCGGTCGCCCTATCTTGCTCGTGCGCGTCGACTTTCATACATATTGGGTCTCTAATGCAATCCTCTCGAAAATCGACAATATGCCAGATGAGGTCAATGGGGGCCTCATCGTACGTGACAAAGCCGGGCATCCCACTGGTCCGTGCCGATCTCTCTCTCTCTCTCTCACCGGCCACCATCATCTTGCTCACTATCAGCCTGAACGCGCTGTCTTTCTCTGATCAGGCGTGTTTATCGATAATGCATTGGATCTGATCGACAACGTGAAGCCTGCGCGCACTGAGGTTGAAACTGTTCAGTGTTTTGAAATTACGATGCGCGATGCGCTGCGTTTCGGATTGACCAGTATCCACGATGCGGCGGCGTTTCCGGATGACATAGCGTTCTTCAAGCGGTATGTTCTTCTTGCATATCTACTCTCACTCGGCATACGCTCACACTACCCAGGATGGCTGATGAGGGGCGTCTACCCGTGAGTCTTTTATTACTACCTGAATGGTGCTTACACTGAGTACACTTTGCGATAGATCAAGCTCTATGTGATGGGCTATACCTCTTCCAATGACTATTGGGGCTCCCAAATACCTCGTCTTATCAACTATGGTCTCCACAAGCGCCTCACTGTTCGCAGTATAAAACTCATTGCCGATGGTGCTCTCGGCTCCTGGGGCGCCGCACTGATCGCCCCTTACAATGACAGGCCAGACACGCAAGGACTTCTCCGTGCCTCTCCCGAGACATTGCATAAACTAGCTGAGCGATTCTACGAGGACCATTTTCAAGTGGCGCGTATCTTTTTGGTCCTACAGTATTTCATTCCGTTTTCGAGAGAGAGAACTAACGCCGCGGTTGATGACGCGTAGAACATTCATGCCGTTGGAGACCGTGCAAATGAGGTTGTGCTTGACGTTTTGAAAAGATTTTGAGCAAGCCAGGAGCGGACGTGAACACATGGCGTCCGCGTATAGAACACGCACAGGTCTTTCAGCCGACAGATTTACAGCGTATCGGAAAGCTTGGAGGTTCGTTTGAGGTCTCTTCTTGTGATCGGCTACTCTATCACTACTAAACCCCTGGTCCATACACAGTCATTGCAAGCGTACAGCCGGCACAGGCGTATGTCCCTTTCTCCCGCCGCGGCCCTCGCGCGATAACATCGATTCCCGCTTTAGAACATCCGATATAGACTTCGCTGAAACACGTCTGGTACCGTGAACCTTTCCTTTCCCTTTCCGCCTCCCATTATGCACCTCTCTAACACCAAGCCTCCACCGGCACGGCGTCACGGCGTGCCACTGCCTCTAGGGACAAGGGCGCATGAGAGGCGCATACGCTTATCAGACGCTCCTCCAGTAACTTTCCTTTTTTTTTTTTTTCTCTTCTTATTTAATTTCTTTCGTACCCATGACTGAACGGCGGCGGGTGGCGTTGCTGTTTCTGCAGGGCCTCTCCTGGGAAATGTCTCCCGATTGGCTCTGACATTCCTGTCGAAGATATCAACCCATTCATGGGATTCTACGCTGCTATCGCGCGGTGCAGTCCCGAAGGTACATCGCCACATGGTCCGGGCGGATGGTGCGTGGTTCTGGTTCTGGTCCTCCTTCTGCCTCCCCCTCACCTCACACCTCACATCACTGGCACATCGCACATCACCGACTTTGGCATGATCTCTTCTTACCTCCCCCCCCCCCCCTCCCCTGCACCTCCTGCGCGCGCGCGCAACTCAACTCTGAGTATGGGACATTGAATGAATCCCCCCACCACAGGTACCCAGAGGAAAAGTTGACGCGCACTCAGACCTTACGGGGCATGACGCGCGATGCGGCATACGCGGCTTTCGCTGAGGACGCACGTGGTCGTCTCGCGCCGGGGTTCGCGGCGGATTTTGTCGTGCTTGATCGCGATATCATGCGCGTTCCGCTTGAGGAGATATTGGGCACAAAGGTGCTCGCGACCGTTGTGGACGGACAGGTCGCGTATGGAAGTCTCTGATAAGGGCCATCATAGTACTGTAAAACTAGCGATTGGTTTTGGAGCCATCCTAGGCTAACGCACATGCACACACTTTCTTGTCTCGATACTGACATGATATATACGTTTTGAATCCTGAATCCAATCCTGGACGTGAGGGTTTTCTAAATGGTGATGGATCGAGTTCAGCAAGCGAAAACCATGCGTTGCTGTCTGCTAACGTAGTAAAATATAGTTTGTAGTTACAGGGGGAAGGGACACGGCGAGAGCAAAAGAACTTGAAATTCTGCGCATACTGTACAGTACTACATTAATAAACATCGACAAAGGATAACGATAACTAATAGCACTGGACGATTGACATCCTGATAACAGCAAGGGACAGGGAGTAGGGGTGTAGTAGGGTGTAGGAGAACCTGGGCTTTTAATAGCTAGCTTTTCTCTCGATGTTGGGTAGTTTTGGCAAAAAAAGATGTAATCTTGGGCGTCGATTGCGATCGCGACGGCGACGACAACTCGGTTTTTTCCTGCTTCTTGTTGTTCTTCTTGCGTGGCGAAGAAGGCAAGGAGGACGGCGTGGCAGACTGTTGTTTGATCAAATTAAAATGAATAAGCGCGATGGATCGATGGAGGGGGTTGTGAAATGAGGGACGGAAGAAGAGGTAGATGGATTAGGAAATATGCAGATGCAAGGGAGTAAACTTGGCATGACTGCCGCGCCGCTGCGGCGGCTACACGAGTTCTTTCTCGGCGCTTAAGTGCATTTGTTTGTATGACTCACCTTCTTCATTTGCCGCTGCTGCTGCTGCGACTGCTGCGAACCCGTCGGTGTGGTAGTAATAGTGATGTCATCATCTTCCTCTTTCTTCGCCTTCGGCTTGGCAGCATTCGATCGACGTGTTTCATTCTTCTTTTTCTAAAAGTCGGCCCAGAAACAAAAAAAATTGGTGTCATCTCATGCATAGTGAAGTGGGGGTGACCAACCGATTGTGATTGGGATGATGACGGGCCAGAGGGAAGGATCTCAACGTCACTGTTACCCTCCTCCTCCAAGTTGATTGCGTCGTCATGTTTAATCGGATCCTCCTCCTTGACTTTGGAACGTTTAGCTGGCGAAGAAGGGGCTGTAGTAGACACCGATGTGCCGGTCTCCTTCTCCTCTTCCTTTTCTTCTGTGGGTGACGATGACTCGCGTTTCCTCTTGCCACTCCCTGCCGCGGCGGCGGCGGGCGGAGCATCTCGCGACGCGCTCGTCTGCTGCTGTGCCGTCTTGGTCTGGCGCGAAAACATCGCTTCGATACCGTCCTTGCGCTTTTGGACCGGCTCGATGAACGTCGGCGATTGGACACCTACTTTACCGACTTCTCTTGGCACGGCGTAGCTATTTACGAGCCAACCCACCGCGCGCGTATGCATATAAGTTATACATGTTGTATGAGCGCGAAAGTGCGTGTGTGAGCAGGAAATCGGGTCGGGGAACTAGGGAGGGGCGCGAGCGCACCATTCGAGAGGAGTATCCGAGTCATTGTATGGGCCAAGCAGACGGTTTAATTTGGAGTCCCAGGTCTGCGTGGATGTGTCCAGCCAGCGATCGAGTGAGTCTTGGGAGGTGAGGATCACGGGTTGACGGTCGTGCAGCCATGCATAGCTGCTACTTGCCTCCGTCGTGACAATCGTGAATGTCCAGAGTGGTTCTGACTGACCTGCGCCGACCATCGACCATCAGCAAAATCAAAAATATACTTTCCTGCACACCGCCGATAGGGAGATGCTTGGTGCTCACCCTCGAGGGTCACCGAATCGTACAACCCGGCGAACAGCATGAGCCGTTGATCTTTATGCCGCGTGAAATGTGGGGTGCGCTGCGAGCCTTTCTTGAGCCATTCGTAGTACCTATACAGTACGAGTTCCCCGGGGTTGTGTTTCAACTTACCGGCCAAAAAATAGGGAGAGGGTATACTATGTCACGTACCCTTGCGCAACGACGACGCAGCGTTTCCTCCCCTTTACGCTTCCCCACATCCCGCCGCCCTCCTGGAGGTTCTCGGCGCGCGCGTTGATGGTGTTCAAAGTTGGAGGCTCGGCTTTGCTCCAGTGGGGTACGAGACCCCATTTCATAGAATGCATGACTAGTGCAGGCTCCTCCGGTTGCGCGCGACGGATGACGGGGGCATGAGTACGCGGTGCGACGTTGTAACGGGGCACATAGCGGTCTCTGTTTACCCACTGGTTGACGTGAAGTGCGGGATAACCGTCGAGTTGCTCAACCTCGTCTGCCTTGCCAATTGAGGGAAATTCTTTTAGTAAGAAATCGGGTTTCTAAGTTATGGGGAGGAGCTCACCTGAAGAGCGAGAGCGAATCTACCGCACATTGTTTAGTGTAGTTGGGCGGTGAAGTGTCTAGAATACATTAGCGCCGTAGAACGTCATGTGGAGTCGAGATCTGATGGCAAGGGATGGGCTTCTAGACGGCCCACGGACCCGTAGACTGCGTAAGCGCCTAAGTCCCACACTATGCCATAATCGATCGAGCCAGTCCCGCTATTTCGGTCCACCATCTGCCGTCCTCGTTGTCGTTGTTGCTCTCTCTTAAAAACTTTTTACTCAATCTCACGCGCACTCTACTGACCTGGCTCTCGCTTTCCATCCTACTGTACAACTTTGTTTTGCTCAATTTCTTCGCGCAGGCAGGCCATGTCGCCACAACCACCAGTAGCGCTCATATCCGATGAAACCCCTCTGAGCGTCCCACAAGAGCCACCTCCTCCGTATCCCTCTCGCGAGCGAAGACACAGACGAAGGCGTACCGCAGTGGAAAGTAGCGGCGGCGATTCCGATGATCATGCTTTTCTCGGCACTGCTGCGCATCCACCTCCTCACCCCGATGAAACTACCCCTTTACTGGGTGTGTCCTCACCCACACGACGCAGGCGCACAATGTCGTTGTCGAGTGCTGCTAGCATATCACCAAGCCTAGCGCAAACCGTCGTTTCCGCCTTTCGGATGGATCTCGACTCGGACGGAGAGGACGAAGAAGAGACACCACACGATCAACCTGCAGTCGGCGCTGTTCCCGATGGTCTCCTTTCACATGCGCCCGCCATCACTCGACATCGAGCACGAGGTTGGCGCACTCGTTGGCGAAACTACTTCCGGCCGGTAGGTCGTCGGGCGTACTGGTCTGCGCTCTTGCACCTGCTAGTTATCAACTTCCCATATGCCCTTCTTGCATGGGTCTATCTATTCGTTTTCACCCTGGTAAGCGCTTTCTTTCACTTGGCATG
Organism: Russula aff. rugulosa BPL654; assembly: GCA_022496225.1. Classification (NCBI taxonomy): domain Eukaryota; kingdom Fungi; phylum Basidiomycota; class Agaricomycetes; order Russulales; family Russulaceae; genus Russula; species Russula aff. rugulosa BPL654. The sequence goes on along the minus strand of WTXE01000059.1, from coordinate 83,216 downwards.
ATGACATTTCCAATCTATTAATGAACCACTTCTGCAATGCTGCGGAATAGCTGGGCACCATCCTTCTCGTCGCCCTCCCACTTGGCGCGGTGCTGTGCTTTTTTGATCTCCTTGGAGCAAGGGCACTTGCCAGCGGCGAGGTGAGAAGAAGAATACATGTCTAGTTTCCAACGTGGTGGCTCATTGCTTCTTTGCCGCGTGGCTGGCCACAGGTGGCATTACAGAGTACCTTCCATGGCCCACTCGTGTACGCACTTGAGGGCCATGTATACCCCATATTTACACGTCTCCGGATGCCGACTGCGGAAGAAGTGGAGGCGGGGTTGGCACCTCGGCACGAACGGTCGTTCTATCGGAATTCGTTCTCCATGGTGAGTGGCACCGTACTCCGGCGCTACGGCGTGACACGTGTGTGAGGTCTTGTGGATGATGATGCTGACCCTGCTTGGCAGTTCACGGACCCGACTTCATATCAAGCTCTCTTTTATTTCCTCGTAATTAAACCAGGAATTACGATACTTCTCTCGTTGCTCTTGATCGTGCTTGTTCCCGTCGCTTTTGTACTTATCCTACCTATCCCGGCGATGCTGAGGCTTGTCCGACTGCTGGGGATCTGGCAGGCGAATGTTGCCGTTGAAGGGCTTTATCTAGGGGGCGGGTAGAGCGGCTGTGTCGGTAGATAGGTGAATGCATTTAGGCACTGGTCTGTCTCATCGTGAGAGAGTGGCAAAGAGGCGCCGCCTAGCCTAGTGTTTGGATAAGCGCCAGGGGATTATAAGGCGGCGACACATTCGCCTCGTGGACCACTTTCCCCCCTTGACTCTTCCCGACTCATTCATCCCTCCCCCATTGGCTGAGTGTTGAGTCATCCTTTCCGCGCTTCCATCTCACAGCATCCTAATATCCCCCTTTACCCTTTAAAGTCCTCCTCCCCAATCCCCATCCTATCTTTCTCTGCCCTTTTTTTACCCCCCACCACCATTTCCGTCATTCTCTTTCCTAATTCTTTGAACAAATGGAGGCACTTAAGAGTCTCGTTCAGCCTCTAGTAGGCAACGTCGCTGGCAACTCTGTCGTCGACGGCATGAAGCTTGTCGTCCTCGGTGGAACTGTCGAGACCGCAAGACGAATGTCCAGCTCAGCATGGTCAGTCATCTCTCCACCCGCCACTCCACCCTTCTCTTACTAATATATGCGCCCTCCAAAGGTCCTCATTCGTCAACTGTGAGTCAAAAGTCTTCTGTGCTCCATGTGATGTGTTCGCTGACCTGCACCGCCTCAAGCATTTTTCCTTACGGCACACTTTTCCGAAGAGGACTACCCGTACGAGTGGTTAATGCTGTGGCTGTCCCGTCGGCCCGAGTGGCAGCGCTCTCGCGAATTTGAGACAACGACAAATTCGTCATTGCCAGGGTACTATGGATACCGCGAGTCGGACAATGCATTCATCGACGATGATGGTGCAGGAGGTGGAGATGAGGAAGTGTCAGGTAAAACCAGAATGCGTGTCGTCTTTCAGCCAACGAGCGAAACGACACATACCATCTTTTACCGCGGGCATTGGCTGCGAGTGAGACGTGGAAGGAAGAGCAACGGGTACGAGATGTTGTCTATCAGGTACGCGGTGCCGAACACGTGGCAGTTCAATCTGTTATTCTTGGGTGGTCTGATTGATTGAAACTCCCGGTATTGCCGAACCGGTACTGTAGTGTTGTCGCGCGCAGCAACTCTATTCTCAAGCAGCTCGTCCTGCAGGCGAAGAAAGAGTACGAGGCGGAGGCCGTCCACCGGATCCAAATCTACTTTGCCGACTCGTATGGTTCTTGGCGTTACACCGACTCCCGTCATAAGCGCCCACTGTCTTCAATTGTATTAAATCCCGGCGTAAAGGAAATGCTCGTAGCTGATGCAAAGGACTTTCTCAAGTCCGAGAAGGTCGGCGACTACTGTCATTGTAGGTTGTCCATCGGCTGACTTTAAAAAAAAAATTACAGTGGTATGCGGACCGGGGCATCCCCTTCCGTCGCGGTTACCTGCTGTATGGCGTTCCCGGCTCGGGAAAGTCGTCGCTCATTCATGCCCTTGCCGGAGAGCTTATGCTCGATATATACGTCGTATCTTTGTCATCCTCCTGGATAAATGACTCGACTCTCACCACCCTCATGGGCCGTGTTCCCTCGCGCTGCATCGTCCTCCTCGAGGACCTTGATGCCGCCTTCACACGCTCGGTTTCGCGGGGCAAGGACAAGGAGAAAGATAAGGATAAGAAGAAGTCCGACTCCAAGTCTGATAATGAGGATGAGTCATCGAGTGGCTCCAGCAGCAGCCGAAGCAGGAGGAACCGGAATAAAGAAAACCTCTCAGATGTCAACACCCTTACGCTAAGCGGGCTCTTAAACGCCCTTGACGGCGTTGCAGCCGCCGAGGGTCGCATTCTCTTTGCGTATGTACTCGCGTCGGCAGGTTACACCATGGTGCTAATTTAACATTACTATAGCACAACGAACCATCTTGAACAACTTGACCCTGCTCTGTGTCGCCCTGGCCGCATGGACGTGTGGATCGACTTTAAGAATGCGTCAAAGTTCCAGGCTGAGCACCTATTCCGCAACTTCTTCCCGTCCGCGGATGCGGACCCTCCACTGGTCCTCGATTCCGAGACCGATCTAGAGTCGCTTGAGATGCCTACCCCTTCATCGCCCGCAACTAGTCAGCTAAGCTCGCTCTTCTCCGATGCACTCTCAGGCCTATCAACTGGATCCTCGCGCTCCGGCTCTCTATCTCCGTTGTCTTCTCCAACGCCAACGGGTAGTCACAGCCGCCGCAGCGAGAGCATCTGCTCACGCACAGCCGCCAAGAGCGAAACGTCCGAGATTCCATCGGCGGTAGAGGAACATGTCGCCGCATGCGCTCACGTCGTACCACCTCTCAGTGCAGCGCGCTTAGCAGAACTTGCGAAGCAGTTTGCAGACTCGATCCCGGACGAGGGCTTTAGCGTTGCGGCACTGCAAGGCTGTGAGTTTTCCTATTTTATTCGGAAATGGCTTGATCCCTAGTCAGCATACTTTTTTACGGTACTACTTACTTATCGGCTCCGGTTTCGCGTCCGATGTGGTGCGTGGCGGAATTGCAACGGTCGCTGACAATATCTCCGCTCTGCAGATCTATTGAAAAACAAGTCACGACCAGAAGCGGCGGCTGAAGGTGCAGCAGCTTGGGTGATAACCGAGCGAGAGTTGCGCGAAAAGCTCAAGAAGGAACGGGAAGCGAAAGAACGTGAGCAAGAGAAGGAGGTGCGTCTGTGCCAATGTCAGACAAGGGCATCGGATGCTGACCTATGTTCTTTCTTATGTATAGGAGAAGGAAAAAGAGGAGGAGGAAAGCAAGGCTGAGGCTGAGGCTGAGAAAGAAAAGGCCAAGACGGATGATTCGGTAGTAGAGCCTGTTAACGATGAGAATGCTGCGCCGGTAGCCGCCGACGCTTCCTCGGACGCAAACACGGCCAAGGAAGAGGCCAAGGCCAAGAAGGACGATGCTAGCGACAGCAAGAGCGCAGGTACAGACACACCCTCGGACGCGGGCGTTACATGGGTCAAGGTTCCCGAAACTTCTGCAGAAACAGAAGTAGAAGCCGAGGCGGAAACAGAAGCCGAGGCAGAGGCAGAGGCGGAGGCGGAGGTAGAAAGCAGCTGACTGCATGTGGACCCACCGGAGCCGGAGCTGAAGTTGGAACGGGAGCAGGAGACGCCGCGGTCCTCCAGCGGTGCGCTGATCCGCGTTGATAATAATGCTCTTGTTGCGCCGGCTGCTCTGCTCCAGGTCGTACATGCCATGCTTCCGCTTTATGCCGTCCTCCTTCGCCTCGCGCAGTTCGCGTTGTGGCGCCGCCGTGCTTAGAGTAGAGTGCGGTGTGAACGCGCCCCTCTCGAGACTCTTTTTCTAAATGTTTTTTGACGAAATCTTTCTCTCCTATCTCTGATACCTCCTGTGCACATCCCCCCCATCTGATTTACGATCTTGACGACAGTTCATGGATCGCCATCACAATTTTTTGCTGTATATCACTTGATTCCGTCGGACCTCTCTAGTACCCACGTCCAATCCCCAATGTCCAATGTTCCAATTCCCCAATCTCTCTCCCCAAATCCAAGTCCCTTCAATTTTGTTTCCTCTCCTAGCTAAAATCGGTTTGCTTGCTTGCTTCAAAACATTGGTGATCTCACCTTTTTTCAGCGCCCCGGCCTTTTATCTCTTACACCTTCAATTCAGGTCTTGCTGCGTCTTTATGATGATGTCTATAGCCTCCCCTAGTTCAAGTTCTTGGAATGTGTATATAAAGTTCAATTAGATCTCGTTTTTTTTTTCTTTGTTTCGCGGGACTTTCAAACTTTGGGAAAGAAAATCGTTCAAAGGAAAGAAAAGTGAGGTGGAGGTGATAATGTCAGTTGTCAGTGTGTTTGTGGGGATAACATACTACACTACAGTACTGTTCCGTGACTGTGATAGCCGATGTCACTACAGTCGCAGTTGTAGTGCAGTACAGTACTTACTCCCTTTATTCGGATACTGTATTGTACTCCATACTGTAAATTAAAAGGGGTAGAGAGGTGAGTAATGCCACGGGTCACGGTACCACCGTACTGTACTGAATGGAAGCGCACCGCATGCACTGTTTGCCATCAGACCTGCCATCTGCCAATGGACTGCCACCTAACTCAATCCGTATCCGGTACCAAGAAGTGCCCGGTCCGGGGCTCGGTAAAAAAAAAAAGGGAAAAAAAGGACCGGCCTGGGCCTGGGTGGGCCTGGGACTCGGACTTGGACTTGGGCTCGGAATCGGACTCGGACTTGGTGGGACTACAGTACTACATTGAAACTTGAATGAATGAATGAGTCGCCGTTGTATTGCACCACCGAGGCCCGACCTCCGTCATTATCGGAAACGGAACTCTAGGCTCTACTATCGTAGCGACGGGAGGGAACTCGGAAGATTGGAAGGAGGAAGGAGGGAAGGGCCTTAAAGGGAAGGGAGGACTCGGATCCAGGGCTGGCGTGAGAGCCAGTGGAGCCGGACGGAATATACTGTGTACGCCATCATACGTATGCATTACAGTATTGTTTCTTTTTTAATTGTGTTGAAGGGTCGGTCGGTCAGGGCACTCCGACTCGGAGTCGGAGGTGTGTTTTGTCGGTCGAGTTGGTGACGAAGTAATTACTTTTTTCTTCTTTCTCAGGTTTGCAGATGTTTGGAACTGGTATACAGTACGTGACGCGTGACGGACGGTGGGATCGACGGATAGCTTCTACTGTATACAGTATAACCACAACATATGTTTCTTTGAAAGATGATTGCTGTGCTGTGCTGTATTGCCACGCACCGCCACGCCATGGCAGTGCGCGCTACAGTAAAGTTATCAGTAGCCACTCAGGTACTCGCGGTGGTGGCGGTAGCGGGGACCTGTCGTATTTCCAAGTTCAATTTTTACTATTGATACCGTTTGATGGTACTGTACCTGAGAGAAGCATCTCGTGACTCGGAACTACACTTTCCAAATACAGTACATCCAAGAGCACATGAGCAAGTCTGCTTTTTTCACCTAAGCATCCATCTGCCCCACACATATAAACTTGTAACAGAAGCAATTTCAGGGAGGCGCTATGTGGGAAGAGACTTCCAACTGGGGTGTTAACAATCCAATCAAGACAAGGCTTGACGTTACTGGCTCACAGCCAGCGGCAGATCACCCCCGGGCATTACATCACAGTAAGTGATGCAAATGAGTCCGAGTCGAAAATTGCCATAAAGGACCGGTCTCCAAAATCCAAAAAAAACACCGAGAGTCATAACGTAAACGCGATCTGCCAACAACGTAAAAAACCTTCGAGGATTCAGATTCAAAAAGCAGATAAAGCCAGTTTCAAGAAAGAAAGAGAGAGGGAGAGGGCGTTCAACTCGCCTGGGATGACCCTGCCACTGGCCCTTAGAGACCTCCATACGCAACCTGTCCGTCCACAACGGTCGCGAGCACCTTGGTGCTCAATACCTCCTCCAGGGGAACGCGCATAATATCGCGATCCAGCACGACAAAATCTGCCACGAACCCTGGCACGAGGCGTCCTCGTGTGTCCTCAGCAAAGGCCGCGTACGCCGCATCGCACGTCATGCCTCGGAGAGCCTGCGTGCGCGTCAGGGCTTCCTCAGGGTACCTGTAAGATGATGCAAGTCCATAAGTACAGAAGAATAAAAGGCCATCGCAGGGGGAGAGGGTAAGGGATTGAGCCAAGATGATGATGGTGATGATGTGAGATAGGCGGAAGGTGACACTCACCACCCTCCCGGACCATGTGGTGACGTCCCATCGGGGCTACACCGTGCGACGGCAGCGTAGAAACCCTGGAGCGGGTTGATATCCTCAACAGGAAAGTCCGAACCAAGAGGGAGACGTTTTCCCGGAGAAGCCCTACAGAAAACACGCCGCCGCGGCTGTCATGAATATGAAAGAGAAAAACAAAACAAAAAGGAAGTACTGGAGGAGTGTCTGAAAAGCATACGCTCCCTTGATGCGATCTTGGCCCTGGAGGCAGCGGCGGGCGGCCGGGTATCAGAGTTGCGTAAATAGTTGCAGGGAGAAAAGGTCCACGATACCAGGCGTTTTTCAGCGTAGCTCATATCAGATGTTCTGTACCCTACTTCAATGTCCTCGTACATGAGCCGCGAAAACAAAGGACATACGCGTGCGTCGGCTGTACGCTCGCAATGACTATGGGCCAAGGTTTGATCAGTGGACACCGTGACCCTATCACAATGAGGCGCAAGCCAACCTCCAAGCTTTCCGATACGCTCTAAATCTCTCGGCTGGAAGATCTGCGCATGTTCAATACGCGGACGCCATGCATTCACGTCCGCTCCTGGCTTGCGTAGAATACCTTCGAAGACGTCAAGCACAACCTCATTTGCGCGGTCACCGATGGCATGAATGTTCTACGCGTCACGTTAGTTATCTTGAAAACGAAAGATGACCAAGATGCGCACCACTTGGAAGTCATCCTCATAGAATCGCTCAGCTAGTTTACGCAATGTCTCGGGAGGGGAAAGGAGAAGTCCCCGCGTGTTCGGCTTGTCATTGTAAGGGGCGATCAGTGCGGCGCCCCAGGAGCCGAGGGCACCATCGGCAAAGAGTTTTATACTGCGGGAAGTGAGGCGCTTGTGGAGACCATAGTTGATAAGACGAGGTATTTGGGCGCCCCAATAATCATTGGAGGAGGTATAACCCATCGCGTAGAGCTTGATCTGTCGCAAAGTGTGCTCAGCGTAAGCACCATTCATGCAATAACAGACTCACGGGTAGACGGCCCTCATCAGCCATCCTACGTAGTGTGAGCGTATGCCGAGTGAGAGTAGATTTGCAAAAAGAACATGCCGCTTGAAGAACGTTATGTTATCCGTTGACGTAGCCGCATCGTGAATACTGGTCAATCCGACACGCAGCGCATCGAGCATAGTTGTTTCAAATTGCTCAAGAGTTTCAGCCTCAGTCGGCGCAGGCTTCTCAATTAGATCCATTGCATTGTCGACGAACACGCCTGATCAGAGAAGGTGGGAAAGATGCGGCCAATGGGAGAGAAATCGGACGGACCAGTGGGCTTCCCGGCCTTATCACGTACAATAAGACCACCGTCGACCTCGTCTGGGAGACTGTTAAGTTTCGAAAGTATTGCATTGGAGACCCAACGGGCATGATAGTCGATGCGCTCGAGAAGGACAGAGCGCCCGCGAAGAAGTGGTTCACGCTCAAGGTCATCCTTCCCAGAGAATACGAACAATGAGCGGGACAATGAAGAGTTAGCGGAAATCAGTAGCTGCACATACTGCAGAGGGGAACTCTCCGCCTGGCCAACTCGTTTGATCCCATCCCGTGCCTATGATCCAGCGCGATTGATCTTGAGCTACTTCTGGATGGGCGGCAAGGTACGACTTAATCCTGAGAAGTACATCTGTGGACACAAACAAATCAGATATGACTAGTTATTACGCTTATCGACTACCATCGATCGAGGCGCAGCCTTCGAGAGGGAGCTGTTTCGCGGCACCCCAATGGAAAACATGGCCATGCGCATCTAAGAAGCGTGATAGAAGGGATCACTTCGTGGAGATAGCGGACCCATAACGTCATACCGGCTAAGCCTGGAATTATGATGGAGCCTGGCGGCGTCTGGAACATCTCCAACGACACGTTGGGTTTATAGGTGCTCCAATACTTGCGGATCTTCTCTGAAATAGCTACAGTTAGATAAGGCATTTAAAGGAAGTTATATAGAGCATGCCAGTGTTCCCTATGGCAAGGATCTTTCCGTTTTCTATTAACATGCAGTCCGTGGTAGAGTCTTCCTCGTCGACGGTGTAAATGCTCCCAGGAGCCGTGCATACTGCGTACGCATGCGAGCCGGATGTGGTATCTATGACGAGAGTCCCGATCGTAGGATAAGTGTCAATGAACGTGCGTACCAAGGTATCCCATGATATGAACCGTGGATGCGGTGATGTGGTGGTGGTAACTTATGAGTTCTAGAATGGGACAAGATAAGATAAAGGGAATGACGCGATGACGGCAATTTGCGATACTCCAGTATTCAAACTCGCTACTCTTTCGCTTTCGCTTTGTCTATCTCCAACAAGCCTCCACGACGACCAATGGAACTCCCAGAAATAAATCACCATAAGAGGGTTCTTCACAGCAAGCGGTCTTTTGGTAAACATCCAGGGCACAAGATAGACTCTCCAGCCTATGATGCGTCCGTCTTTCCCTAGTTCGTCTACCCCTCTCACCACCCCGCTCACCGCCCTTCAGTTCAGAGGAAGATAACGATCCATTCACCGATGATGGGTCTTCCGCTCTCCATATAACATCGTCCTTGCGGCAAGGTGCTTCTACTCAACATCGCGGTCCTGGACCTTCGAATGCACGTTCCTCCTCTCCCACATCGCGGTCTCGTTTGAAACATACAATATCACCTTCCATGCTCTCTGACGATAGCGTCGATTCTCCCACATATGATGGTGACATTGAGAGCAGTACCACAGTTGGCCGCGATCGCGAGCCTTCTCCCGTCCAATCACATTCTGCTATGACGTCCACGCTCCCTTCACCCGCCCGCGTCATTCAAAACCTCCCTGCGGCTACTGATATTCTCCAGTCCCCATCGACCGCATCGTCTTCTGATGCAGAAATTGAACCTGCGCGTGTGATCGTGTATAGCCCGCCCTGTATGGGGCCCCCCGCACCCGCCACCATCCACGATACAGCCCTGGCTTTCAATCCCTCTACACTCTCGCCGGAGGACATACAGGCGTTCGTGCGTCGTGCAATTAATAGTGGACTACAATGTAAGTACAGGATCAACGAACCCGCAGTTGGTCGGCCAGTGCGCGTTTATGCAGACGGTACGTGTTTGTCCCGATCGAGATGTCTGCTTTGCCAACTTGGCATCTTCAAGGTGTATATGACCTCTTTCACTACGGGTAGGCTTGACAAGTTTCATCTGTTCGGTTCAAGGCGCGTGCTTAGCAGTATCTCAGCCACTCACTGCAGCTTCGACAAGCCAAGTTGTCTTTCCCGAACGTGTACTTGCTCGTCGGAGTGAGCAGCGATGAGCAAGTTAAAGAACATAAATTCAAATGCGTTATGGATCACACAGAACGCTGTGAATCCATCCGCCATTGTCGCTGGGTGGATGAGGTTATCCCTGACATTCCCTGGGTCATCGACGCTACGTTTTTGGCGAAATACAACATCGACTATGTTGCTCACGATGACGAGCCATACGTGAGTGCAGGGCACGAGGATGTCTATGCCTTTGTCAAGTCACTAGGTTGTCCGCTTCTCGCCTGCGTGCTTTCAAGTGCTGACATGGCTCTAGGCAAATTTATACCAACACGTCGCACGCCGGGTATTTCAACAAGTTCACTTCTGGAACGGATAGTCAAGGGTTACCGACAGTGCGACTTTGACAAGAAGCTCGAGAAAATGGGGCATGCGGAGCTGATGGCTCAGGGTTCTGACTATGAGGACAAAAATGTAATCCCGGGCCCCCATCCGTGTCCCAGATAAGCAGCGTCTGCAGTAAGCCAGTTTGACAGACTTTGTACTTGTGTAGCTGGTGGATAAATCATATTGTACTACAACAGTCTTAGTCTCATTTTCAGTTATTGGGTGTGGAGCAACTTTGGGTTCGGGCGCCGTGCCACAGAACCGAAGGCAGTGCAACGCTCTGTAGCGCCTCACTGGTGACAAAGCAAGTTGCCGGCAGTGCGAATCACTCCATACCCCTGCCCTCAGTTTTCCGGCCAATACAGTCATGAAAAAAACAAAAAGAACTATGGCTTGTGCGATTTTGTGGTAAAATTCCTCAAGGAAACGACTGGTGAATTGAACTTCACTGCACTTCACTTACAGTATCATTGTCACCTTTCGCTGGAGGGTTTTGCAGGTGCTGTTGCCAGTGGAAGATCTGGAAGGCTAAAGGCTGTGCCATGGCCGAAGCAGATATCGTGAATGGTACCTTCAAATGTCCCACTGTGTGGTGCGTGGTGCGTGTACTATACTGTACCGGTTTTCTGGCGCAAATTTGACACAGCCTTCTTCAAAGTTCAGACACGCAGCCAGTTTATTTAATGCACCCTATTATCGCACACGGTCACGGTGCCATTCTTCCTCATCCCCCTCTGACAAGAATGTCCCATCACCCCTCAGCCTCTACCCTTCCCCACAACTTGATATTATCTTCAATCGCGCCCTTGATACTTACAAGAAGCGCACCAAACAAGATCTCGTGTCCCATCCACTATATTCCAGGCTTGAAGACTGCAAATCTCCCGATGCGATCCTCACTATCCTTCGAGAGTTTACCGAGTTCTCTCAATCCCAGAATACCGATGTTAGATTCACAAAGTGGCTTGCTCCGACAGTGAATGTCCTCTATATTTCCTCTGCCATACTTGGCGAGGGCCTTGTATGTTTACGATGCCTTCTTGTCGACGATTGTCCTTCTAATATATGTATTCCACAGACATTCTGTCCTGGAAAAGCTATCTTTGTAGGCGTTGGCGTTCTTCTTTTGGTCTGTGTCCTTCTTGATCCCATCTATCATGGCAATATTCTGACTCCTGGATTTCCAGGCTGCCGGAAATATGCGCGCTCGCCGAGATACGCTCATCAGGATCTTCACTCGAATAGAAGGCTTTTTCACCCGGCTGGAAATTTACACATCCATCCCTCCAACGCCGGCCATGACAAGCAAAATGGCAGATATCATGGTTGAAGTCATTTCTCTCCTCGGTTTCGCCACAAAGGAAATCAAACAATGTCGAATCAGTGAGTTTATCCTCGGCATCGTCGCCATTCTCGACTGACATGTAATTCAGAAACCTATCTAAAGGTGTTAATCGGAAATACCGACGTTCAGGATGCGCTTCAGAGGTTGAATGATCTGACAGAGGAAGAGGCCGGGATCGCGCGCGCGGAACTTCGGAGGACCACTCACAACCTTGGCGAGGGTGTACAGGGTGTCGGGAGAGGTGTGGAAGGCATTGCAGACAGAGTGCAACATATCCACGACAACGTTGGAAGCGTCGATGAAGGGGTGCAAGACGTCCTTGACAGGGTTCAAGATGTCGAGGTCGGGTTGCGTGGTGTCAGTCACAGGGTCCAAAATATCAGTCATAACGTTCTAAGTGTCCGTGACAGAGTAGACTGTGCTGACCGTCAGTATTTCTCAACGCTGTTGTCCTTGCTTCTCTATCTCATATATCCTCACAGAGGACCTCCTCAGTGATAACCTTCGAAACTGGCTCTCACCTCCGAATCCGTCCACAAATCACAACATTCTGTGGAAGGCTCATCTCAGGGGAACAACCGACTGGTTCACATGCGGCACTATTTTCAAAGACTGGAAATCCGCTGGTTCTCTCCTGTGGATACACGGAAATCGTGAGTTCCTTTAGCATTTAAGATGTGATCAGGTTTGACCATCTCCAAACCCATAGCGGGCTCGGGCAAGAGCGTACTATGGTTCGTCCCTTCGTCCTACTTCAGTTTAGTGGAACTTAAATGGCTGTGCAGCTCCGCAATCATAGAAGACTTGATGTGCTTGCGCGAGTCTGGAAAAGCCTGCGTCGCCTATTTCTATTGCGACTTCAGGGACGACAATAAGCAAAGTTACCGCAAATTGCTACATTCACTCCTCGTTCAACTTTCTGCTCGGAACAAATCTCGCCACGACATACTCACCTACCTTTATGATTCACACGATCGTGGACTTGGGGAGCCTAGTGATTGTGCCATAACAGAATGCCTCAAAAAAATGCTCAACCTTCCATCGCATAATCCAACTTATATAATCTTGGATGCTATGGACGAATGTCCGAACACTTCAGGCATCCCGTCTCCACGAAAACAGGTCCTTGACCTTGTGAAGGAACTAGTTGGCCTTCGGCTTCCAAATCTTCATATATGCGTTACCAGCCGCATGGAGGTTGACATCCGGGACGTTCTTCAATGCCTAGCTTCGCACCAAGTGTCCCTTCATAATGAAAATGGACAGAAGCAGGCTATCATCGACTATATCACCTATGTTGTGGATTCGGACAAAAACATGCAAAGCTGGCGGACGGAAGACAGGGACCTGGTTATCAAAACTCTGTCGGCGAAAGCTGACGGAATGTAAGTGTGCATTATAGTCGTATGGTGATCATACATCCTTATGATATCACACAGGTTTCAATGGGTCTTCTGTCACCTTGAAACGTTACGACAGGCTCTCCCAACAAATGTGCAGAGTATTCTCGGGGGTTTGCCCGAATGTCTAGATAATACATACGAGCAGATACTGAAGGGTATTTGTAAGCCGAATCGAGGGACCGCCCATCGACTCCTGCAATGCCTCGTGGTGGCCGTCCATCCCCTTCGCATCGAGGAACTCGCAGAAGTCGTTGTCGTTGACTTCGACGCGGAAGGGACCCCCCGATACTGAGACCACGTTTGCGGTGGCCGGATCAAGAAAATGCAGTGAGGTCTGCATGCTCCAGTCTGGTCAACATAGTCGATGATGGCGATTCGCGGATTGTTCAGTTTTCCCACTACTCGGTCAAGGAGTACTTGATGTCGGACCGATTCGCGGAGTCGAACAGCGAAGTCTCGTGCTATCATATCCAACTCGAACCGGCACATACCATCCTTGCGCAAGCTTGTCTTGGTGTTCTCCTCCAACTGGACCACGCTGTTGACCGCGACAGCATCCAGAACTTCCCACTGGCTCGATACGCCGCTGAGTACTGGGTCAAGCACGCCCAATTCGGGGATGTGGCGTCGAGCATCGAGGATGGGATGGACACTCTGTTTGATGCAAACAAACAACACTTTTCGACTTGGCTGTGGGTTTACGATGAAGACGATCATAGTTCCACTCCCGGCATGCGGCCTTCTAACTCCAAGCCAGTCCCTTTATATTATGCCGGACTGTTTGGATTTCGTGACCTAGCAAGCCGGCTCCTCAAGATGCATCCGGAATCTATAAATGTCCAAGGTGGTCACCATGGGACTCCCTTGCACGCATCCACCTCAAGAGGGCACGTCGACGTTTCCTCACTACTAATTGATCATCTCCCAGATGTAGATATTCGGGGTATCAGGAAACAGACTCCACTGCATCGGGCAGCGCGAGAAGGATATCTGGAAATCGGGCAGCTGCTTCTCAGTCGCAGTGCAAATGTGAATGCCCAAGACGAGGACGGTTGGACTCCCTTGCACTCGGCGGCGTTCCGTGGAAGAGTTGAATTTGCTCAAATGCTACTCGACCACGGGGCTGCGGTTAATGCCACCACCAGTAAGGATGGCAGGAGTCCGCTGCATTTGGCATCGATCAGAGGACAAGTCGAAACCATACGATTATTACTGAAGCATGACGCGGATCGCCATGCGCGCGACAACGGTGGCTGTACTCCCTGCGAGGTTGCATCGGAGTCAGGTCATAAAAATGGAGAGATCGTACGATTATTGTCCTAGACTGCCGAGGGAGGCTGAGTGTGGTGCCGGGGCTTTACAGAAGTTAGCGTCTCATCAACATAATGATGCACTTACAGTAGGTAATCACACTGCTGGGGCTGCAAAGAAGTTTGTATCTGCTCATCGACTCTATGATGTATAATCGCTTCGCTGTCTAACTACTTATTTTCCCTACGTATAGAACACACGTTAGTGTGATTGTTCACAGTGCTGAGGAGACGTAACTCGATCGCATTCGCTGGTGATCCTATACTGTACCTAATTTGCCAACAAATAATAACGCTGGATTTGAAACCGAAGGGGCCATAACCCTGAAACGTTCGGGTCGAGCACAGGGACTCCGTCAGGAGAGTGACACGCGCCCAACCCAAAGGTTGAATCGTTCGTCACATCATCCTGGGTCGTTGACCCGCAATTTCGGATCACTCGCAACGACGCTTCTCGCGTTTACAACCCAATTTTCGCTACCGCTAGAGCTCGTTGATTGACATAAACGAAGCGTGATAGATTAGGCCAGCTACGTCGTAGCCGACAGGCGGATTCGATCACGTGGGAATGGGATTTACTGTATACGGCCGGTTTCACCGGTACCGGCCCACCCCGTTCCGCGACTGCGACTGTCTTACTGCCACCCTTAACACGGATTTGCTCGATTACTGAGTCCAGTCCATGTGGTCCAAGCTTGCAGGCAATCATCAACTCCATGCTTCCCACGAAATTCTGGGAGGTAGGTAAGAGGGATGATGCACAATGTTACTGGGACTTGCAGGACAAGGCAAAGATAAGTTGAAGATGACGAAGTCCCCAGTCGTCATCACTTCGACTTGGGTGTTAAAGTCCCTGCCTCAAAAGCTCTGGGTACACGGCGCAAAGACTATTGTGAGTTTGGTGATCCTACATGCCCATGGTTGTTACTGTATGACGGCAATAAATTAATGTTGTATGTGCTTTTTCCATTGTAACGATGTCTGAAGATCACTGTAATAGGGTCAAGCGTACCCACCTCCAGAATGACATTAACGGCTCGAAGGTCGTGACATGTGACCTTTGAGTTGTTAATGCCATTCTTGATGTGAATAAGACCCTGCCACGTCGATCTTCAGCATCATTAGACAAGAAGGATGCTAAAGATAAAGCACCTAGACTCTACATCACAGCTTCCGAAGAACAAGGCAGGTGGAGTAATGCCCAACGCACTCTTGGAACGCTCGCTTTAGAATGGCGGGGTGTGTGTGTGAGTGTCAGCGGTTTCGAATGTTGTGATGAGGGTGCTGTGACTGAGAGAGCTGGTAAGGTATCACGGACAGGCGGCGGACACTCGCAGAAGATTCGTCGAATGCGGATAAATCTGCATACACGTTGCGACGACACCGCCCTTGGCCGATCAACTAGGCTAGCCGAGGACACACAGTCGATGAAGGAAAAGAAGCTTTGCCAATCACGGTGTGCCAGTGTGACGGTGCGCGGAAAAGAAGAAAGATACAGGGGGACTCCAGTTGCAACGGTCGACCAGGGAGTGAAATCCAGGAGGCTGACGGTAATAGAAGTATAGAACACCACATAGCGAACACAGAAATCGTGAAAGGAAATATCACTCTTGATCGAATGGAGGGAAAAGCATTGATGCATATTGATGTTTTACTGCACGTTACTGTAACCAATGTGAAAGTGCGATCGACGGTATAGAGAACGTTCGCCTGCTGTGTTTGTGCAATCCTTTCCTTGCCGCACACAGGGTAGTACCACATTCATTATTCATAGACGAACAAATAGAAAACAGGTTTGGTTAATATCATTGAGACTCAAGAAACGCGTACGGGAGTCGAGGAACACTTGTAGATATTGGAACGGGTTGACGGCCAATGCCGATGAGTTTGGTCGGCGCTTTAATTGCCTGCTCCTGACCACCACAACGGCGAGCTCGGTGTCAACGACGACGACGCGAGTGCCAGCCAAACATTTTGTACGCTGACACCCTCTCACATGGACGCCGGCGCACACAAATTGCTCGAAACGATCATTCTCAAGACGCTCCATGCCCACAGCTTTACACGTTCCTCAACCCAGGCCTCTCTCGCGCTCACAGAGCTCCTCTCCCAGTATCTCGTCCTCCTCGCCACAACATGCTCCCAATACGCCCAACACGCCGGACGACTGAACATCACCGTCCGAGATGCGATGAGTGCTCTCGACGAACTTGGCGTCAGCATGGACGAGCTCCACGAGTACTGTGGAACGGAGGGCGATGAACTGGCGCGGTATTCTGCCCACTGCGCGAAACGACAAGAGGATCTGAGCGAGTTCAAGGGTCAGTCGGAACCGTGATGATTTTTGCACACATATATTTCTGTATTGACACGCCTGCTGGCTGCTCCTCCCCGCGTTCAGCGTCGCTGGCAAGCGGACTACCCGTCGAGCGTGAATCAATACCGTTGATTTGGGCACCGCTCCCCGATTCTTATCTGGAGGATGTAGACGAAGAAGATGAAGACGAAGATGAAGAAGAGGAGAGAGAGGACGATGTTGAAATGATGGACGCTACCATCGTTGGAGAGGGCAAGAGTCGAGTCCACGTCCCTCCTTCCATATCCCAAGACGTCGCAGGACGGCAGTTATCACCACCACGACCTCCATCCACTCCTCCTTTACCCTTATCTCCAGTGTCCAATCCGACGTCCCCAACGCGAAAGCGGCCGCGAACGGAAAGTTGGAGGCCGCCACCACACATACCCAGTTTCTTCCCGCCCTTCCCAGTCGAGCGGTCATCATCCCTCGAACCCGAGCCCCTTTCGCTCCCTCCGGCGCCCGGCGAGCCATCAACCTCGTCCACGCAGCTTCTTTCTTCAAAAATCGAGCCAGCGGCGTCCCTCACACGAGTATCGTCTTCTGCCAACCCGGCCGATTATACGACCATCGTCCCATACTCACTTTCCAACCTCGCATCGACTCCAGAGTGGCACTTACCCTCGACCTTAAGGGAATCGCGTGCACCGATAGATCCTCTGCCGCCGCCTCAGCTGCCCATCCCACAGATCCAACCTTCGCTCTTCGGCGCATACCATCACATACTCAAACACCCACCCCCTCCAAACCCAAATCTCGCGAACCCCTCCCGCCACCGCGTAGCAATGGTGCTTCTCCGTCAGGCCCAGAAAAATCCACACTGGGAGCCCGCGGACAGCTTGTACGCTGCCACAGCTCCCAACTCGCCCACAGTGGCGCCGGTGGGCCCATCATACGCCATTCCCATCTCTTCTTCAGAAGACAAGAAGGAGGACGAAAAGGACAAGAAATTGAACCTGCCCGGTGCGGCACCACGTCCTATCGGAACGCAAGAGAGGATCGTGCCGCTCGCGAGCCACCAGACTTCCCGAATACCCGAATTAGCAAGAGAGGCACTTTCAGTACGTCACGGTTTCCCTTCCTTTTTTCCCTTTTTCTATTTATTTGGACTAATGCCTTTTGCAGGGAGCCGTACTCTCCCGTGTCACGCGTCTATCCCACCCAACCGTACTCCAGCGCGGGCCGGAAAAACTCACATACGGCGCGGGTGTACCTGCCCCATGGAACAATCCCGACAACAAGTCATCTGGGCCTTCGCCAATGCCGTCGGCGGGAATGGGCAAGGAATTGCTTGCAAATGGATTGACGAACGGTAAGGGCAAGGAGGCAGAGAAGGGGCCAGTTCTACCCGATGCCCGTCTCTTCGCGACGTGGGAACACGAACAGAAGAGTTTCCGGGACCCTCTCACAATCCCGCGCCGCGCAAGGCAGGGGAGCGTGCTTACAAGTTTGACCGTCTCGAACGCTCCAGGGCGGGCAAGGGGCGAGAGTAGAGCAGGATAGGAATGTGGTGTTCTTCGTTGATTTCTCTATTTGCATTCGTGATCCCTATCTTCTGCACTGCCATTACTTTCAAACTCGCTTTTTTGTTGCATCATTTACCGAAATGATCTTCAAGGCGAGAGGCTGTGCTCGTGACTGATACGCGGATAGCCAACGGGGAATACTTCATTTCATCACTATATTTTTCACAGCTAACTGCGAGACACAATCTAACATCTCAATCCATGCAACACATTAACACCGAAAGAGCGACTTTGCAGTACACACGCTGAATCAAGCCATGAAAAAAGTACATGCACGACAGAATGACGTCCGTAAGGACGATAAATGGATGGGCGTAAAATGCAGGTGCACGAGGGTGAGACAGGAAATATCGACGACGAGTGGAAGTATGGACTAAGAGCCTTTCGGGGCTTCCTTGAATGAGATGGCCTACCAGCTTATAAGCGCACATCTAAACCGAATGTGGGGAATGCGAAACTTACCTGCTCTTCGCCCATGGCAGAGACGATAGTGACAAGGAGATCTTTACCCTCATCGAATCCAGCTGAGATCTGAATACCAATTTCACCCTCCGGAACTTTGACATCGTCCTTCGAAGTGCCATCCTGGGTCATGAGGTTAAGGAATCCATCATCAACGTTGACCTTAAGGGCGCAACCGTTTAGCCAAGGGAAGCGCAACATTTATTTTTCAAAAATGAAAAGGAATGCAACTTACGAGCTGGTATTCCGTGCGTTGAACATTGGGGACGTCCATGTTATGCGTGGAGGGACAGATATCTTCCTGTAGGACAAATATTCAACAACTGAACAAATTTGGTAGTAGCGCAGCAAATTACCAATTTTTTGCCAGTGAAGATCTGATTGCCGGTAAGAAATATATAATAAGAGAAACAATACATTTACACACATCGATGGCGACGAGGTGGACTTTGGCGTGACCATGCTTCCCAGTTTTAGAGGTGGACATGTCCACGATCTTGCAGGGACGGCCTAACGTTCACAGCGCTCATTAAAAGTCTAGCAGCGTTTCACCCAAAATCAACCACATACCCTTAATCACGACGTGACCGTTCTTGCGGAGTGCCGAGCATTGCATGGGGAAGGTGAGGGAGGCCCCGGAACCGGCCTAGAAAAACGCGGGATGAGAACGAAATGAAAAGGGGAGAGAGGGATGATGGATAGATACCTGCTCAAAGGTTTGATTGTGCTGCTCATCGTCAGACATGGTGGACCTTTGGGATGACTTTTGTATACAGAAAAGGAGAGAGTGGAAAGGGAAGGAAAATGGACGGAGCAAAGACACCTGTGGCGAAAATTCAATCTCTTGCCAAAATCACTTTCAATCTCCGACTCATATCCCATCTCGGCGAATGTGCATGCTTAATGCATGCTTTGCCCTCTCCATGCTCGATGATGAACCTTTCGATGGAATGGAGGACGACGGTCGGGGACAGTCAGATTGCTGCTTTCCTGGTTTCTATGTACCGGGCTTTTAATACTCCTGAAATTGTCATTACACTCCGTGGGATTAGCGGTTAAATTGTGTATCGTTGACTTGTACCATTCTTCACGGTGATCTTTCAACCTATCACTGACCGCTGGCACAACCTCTAAATCAGCTATATCGAGGGGAGACGGAGATCGAGTTCAGTTAGCCGTCTTCGTCACCTTTCCTCTCTCCCGTTATATAAGCCCAGCCTCGGCCCTGCGGCGTTAACTCATTCCCGTATTTCGTCTCCCGGTCGCCATCATTTGTGGAGCCCTCTCTACCACGTCGCACCACCGTTGTTTAGACCACTCCTTCCACAATGCATCCCTTTGGAGGGACTTCCATTTGTCCCAGGTGCTCAAAGGCCGTCTATGCTGCTGAGCAGGTGAACCTCGCCGGCCTTTGTCTTCTGTAGTCAATCAGTGCTTACTTTTACCATTCGCTCCTGCACTCGCTTTACAGGTAATGGGCCCCGGCAGAAAGGTGCGATTTTACCTTCCTTTTGAATCTCGGCGTGCGATGCCAACTAGTTCTCTTGCTTAGCTATATCATAAAGTATGTTACTTGCTCCAGTGTTCGCGGTAAGGCGTGCTGAGCGGTGCGCAGCCATGTCTTGCATGCACGAGCTGCAACGTAAGATTAGACTCGTTCCGGCTGCTCGAACACGACGAACTGGTGCGTATTGTATTGATTTAGTCCGTTCAGTGCCATTGATGATCCCACTATACATCTTAGCCATATTGGTATGCAGTTTTCTTCGGAGAATGATGCCATGGTGATATCTAACCACGTTTTTTTACAGTAAGAATTGCCACAGCAGGAACTTTGGAACGCGGGATCTACGTCAGGCAAACCTACCTCATACCCCCAAAGATCTATCCCCCTCACCGCCTCGCGCAGGGCGACATCCCCTACCTCACGCCAGCTCCGCGCCGTGAGCCCACGTCATCTCCTTCCAAGCCCTCCCCCCTTTCATCGGCCTCAGGTCGCCCATTGTTCCCTTCCTTAACTATCAATCGGAAGGACACGGGCACGGGGGCATTCGGGGATCCCCCAAGCTCCCCGGGACCGCTTCTTCGTCCTACGCGCGTACTGAGCCCAACTCGGGGCGCTTTCAACACCGACTCGGAGCAAATCGACGGCACCGATAGCACTACAGATCAAGGAAGTGATGACTCACAGTTTACGCCGTCGCACGTCGGACGCTCTGAAAACGGTCTTCCACGGACGGTTCCGCTCTCTGGTACTGTAGATACCCCGGACGACCGCGTTCCCTCGCCCACAAAGCGCACGGTACTCTCACCCGCCTTGACTGGCAGCCCTGCAGCTCTTGGTCGTGCCAACTCGCTCAGCGGGAACGGAGCAATCGGAGCGCGCAGGGTCGCACCGTTGGCAGCAAGCACTACCGGTACTCGGTACGGCGCGGCACTCATGGGTGAATTGCGTTCCACCCCGACTGGTAGCCCGGTGCGCCAGTGGGGTGGTGGAACACCGCAGTGCCCACGTTGCAACAAGAATGTATATTTTGCAGAGCAGGTGAGAACCCTCAGATGCGTCCTTGACCTCGCATTCTGAAAAAAAAAAATCAGGTGAAAGCTGTTGGCAAGACGTGGCACAAAGGGTGTTTTCGTTGCTCGGAGTGTGGCACATCCCTCGATTCCAACCGTCTCACTGAGAGAGATGGGGCTCCTTTCTGTAATCGATGTTACAACAAGGTCTGTCCTTTTTTCTTATCAAGGTTGTCTTATCATTCACTTACTCTCGTGAACGCAGTTGCATGGCCCGGCTGGGAGTGGGTATGCCCTCTTGGGAAAAGCGGGTGGCTGAAACGTAGAGGTCACTTTGCGACTTTCCATGAGGATAGAGTGTTGTATGGCGCGATGTATGCTGTGCTGATTGCATGAAAGTTTTGTAGCATTTCCCGCGATATCGTTACGACTCGTTATGATTACGAACCCGACCTGGCGTCACATCCTGTCTTGTTTACCGTCTTGTATAGCTCATTAACAATAAATACATAGTAGTACGATCTTGTTTCCACTTTCTGGGTGTTAAGCCACTTGTGCAAGCCTGACTGAACTCCTGGAGATATTTACAAATGGTGAGCCACCTCAGGTCGTGATGAAGTCCTAACAACGTATGGGCAAAATCATGATTGTGACGAGTAATTGCCAAGTCAATACATCCATTACAGAATCTGATAAACAGGCTCCGTTGAGGCAGGACAAGCTAAGTTGTTGTTGTATCGCCCTCGTAAGAGTCTCGTCTGACAAGGTGAAACCTCATGACAACATTCGAAACGATGTCGCGCCATTCAACCATCGCACCTACGCCTACGTCGCCACACGCAAGGCTCTTCGAAATTGGGCTAACGACGTGATATCCAATCACCTCTTTGATCGTCTGTACGTGCTGCGCGGTGAGCGGATGCTCGTACATCAACGTGTTCATGGCCGGGTAAACATACGTCGGCGTTGTGGGTGCCAACGCGCGTAACAGCGATGTCTTTTCGTTCGTTCATTGTCGAGGAAATGAGGAAGGGAGTGATGTTATGTTATGTGACGAGATAGTCTGGGCACGAGGGGGAACGATGAAAGGGGGGCTAGGGAGAGGGGACTTACCACTAGGTTGTCGCATACCCCCGACGCGATCTTTGCGAGTGTGTTTGCGGAGCAGGGAGCGATGAGGACAATATCTGCCCAGCGACGGAGCTCAATATGCAATATCGGGTCTCCGATGCGATAATTCGGCTGCAAGTCAAGCACGCATTAGGAGCAAGAGGGCGTGGGTGGCCCACGGCGTACATCCCATTCGTCATCATCAGTCCAGACGTCCACTCCCTGTCTCGGATATCATCCGGCTGGAAGAACGTGAGCGACGGCTTGGTCGCGGCTACTTGCACTGATACGTCCTTGTACTGTAGAGTGCGCGAGCACGCGCGGGAGCGGCGACGCCGCGCCGCGTAGGGAATCAGAAGAAGAGAAGAGAAATCGCGGCGGTTTGGTTACTTACTTACCTTGAGGAGTTCTTCGACTATGAGGGGCGCTTTGATGGACGCCACGCTTCCTGTAGTAATGAGAAGAACGTGCGTGTGTCCTTCGCGCTTGTTGGCTGCTGCTGTAAATTGTCCTGTTATCATAGGGACGGAAAGTTGTGTGGGGTGTTGGTGAGCGTAACTCTAATCGGCCCGCCGGACCAGCATGAGCTTCCGGTCCGACCCGCAATTCGCGAAGCTTCTAATCTATCTACACCATCTCGTGAACGGGTTTGTCAAAATGAAATTAAAAAAATTGCAAGGATTCGAAAGACTACTGTTAATTGACGGTAATGGGTGGGTCTGCTATAACAGCATCATGATTGTTTTTGCTACCCAAACCTGAAACGCAATTGACTTTTCTGGACCCACCACTGGCAGCCGTGCGCAATGAATGCGCACAGCCTGAGCCCGACCGCGGCCAGTCTCGCTCTTCATTTCTTCAGCATATTTCACGTTCTTCGCAGTCTTCCACGTAACCATTACTCTTGGCGGACGGACGTGTAAGTACTGTGTGTGGTGAGTGCGGATTTATAGAATGGTTCTCTGACGATTCTGACCTCCGATTTCTCGCTCTGGCTTGTCGGCACTGGCCCGGGCATCAGAGCGCGTGGACTGGCAAGGCGACGTATTTCCTCGTGGGCCCTGGTTGGGAATGACGACCGAGGTCGTGGCCCAAGCCAAGTACCCGTGTTCGATTGCCTGTCGGAGAATGAGGAGCCCGGCGGCCTAGATCGAGAGCATTGTCAAGAACAGAAAGAAACTCAACAGCAGCGGCTGGAAAGTGGATCAGAGATTTTCTTTTCTGGATCACCAGGCGTGACAAATTCAGGTAGCCTGGCCGCAGTAGACCCTTTCGTCTTGCTTCTTGTACGCTATCTCTGCCTCTGCCTCTGTGTCGCCCATCGCCATCTAGAGCTCATCATGGAACGAAGGAGGATATAACAACAGCGTATGATGTGACGGATCATCACAGATGAAGGCCTTAGCTATCACTCCATAACGTGATTGCATTATTAAACCACCAGCCTTCTTTCATTGTCCTGCGTGTATTCTCACCCATGTTTCGAGCAATATTCCTGACCAAGGGGGCATGATGAAGTATCAATTGCGGATTTTGATCAAGCACAATTGACGCGATCAGGCACGCCCACATGGACAAAGAGACAAAGATCAAGTTACTGATCGAAACTTCTCTGTCTGAGTACTATAGAGCAGTAGCGGATCCCAAGTCGGAAGAAAAAGGTCCAGCACGCGCTGATGGACGTTTTCAAAGACGCATCATAAAACGGTTCCAGATTGAGATAGTGGGCTCTATTTCTTCGCGGTACTAAGGCTGACCGTAATGCACATAAGATGTTGGGGCAAGTCATTCATTCCTGCAAACCCATAGGAACGAGAGAAGACGTCGTATAGAAGTACTGCATCTCAGCTGATAAGAAGGCCTAGTAGAAGTCATAAGCAAATCATTCCCGTTCGGCGGAGAAGTGTTCGTGCCTCCAGCTAAGATAATCTCGATCAGCGCAAGCAGAGGCTGTAGGTCTCTCGGTTGTACTAGTCCACATCAGGTACCGTACAGTAGGTGACAGGTCCGATGTTTCGCTACAGGCTGTGCAACGATGGGTCGAAGACACCGAGTCGTTCTGGCTTGCAATTGTAACCCCGGCTGTTCATACGGAACGTATCAGAGTCCAAGTTGAGAGATTCTAGTGAATTTTGAGACGAATAGTAATTGTAGTTTGGAGAGTGACCCTGGCGGGAGCCGAGAGCGCGGTAAAGCGGTAAAATGATCGAGACTATCCTGTCATTGTAAGACGATCCGACTGGGACCGGCGAGGTGAGTCTCTCCTTCGCCTACTATACAAATTAACTGACCTTTAACTCCTCTTCCCCGTCCCCCTCCCCCCTCGCCGCTCCGCTCATACCCATGCCGTCGTCACCTTCATCCTCCAACATATCAGGCCGTTCTCCCAGGGAAATCTCTGACGGACGACCTTCCTCAGAAACACCGTCCACAAGCACGCGCCCACGATCCCCTGAGTCCGTCGCCGATGCTTCCTCTAGTATGGATCGTCTCAGGGCACCTGCAAAACGGGCAAGAAAAACTATCAACTGTGCACCGTGTCGCCGAAGTAAACTCAAATGCGACAGGTACTCGCGATCCTTCATCCTCATGTCGCTCGCATCATGACCTCCTTTTGCACACAGAGAGCGGCCGTGTTCCTCGTGCAAACTAAGAGGTACGTGATTTTTTTTTCTTTCTGGCCTACCACATTCCTTCAGGTCTCCCCTTTCCACACCATTCATATCATTCAAGGGCGCTTCTGACAGCCACATATAGACACAATCGCCTCCTGTGTCTATCAGGGTCAGGAAAGTAGCTCGCCTGCTGCTTCTCGAACAGAAGTTTCAAGGTATGCCTTCATTCTCTGTATATATACTCATGTGACGCTCTTCTGCGCGCGGCTAGTGATCCACGCAGTGTTAATACCTCCGTCGAGTTTTCCAAGATCCGTCAGGCGTTAGCCCTCGTGGAAGCACATGTCAATTACATACAACACTCACCTGCCTTGTCAAGGTCTATCACCCCCGATGCATCCGCCACCCTCGACTCAAGGAAGACCCATCAAAGTCAGATTCGTCCGACCCAGAGGCACCTGGTACGCGAGGGCAGTCAAGTCGAGCCGGTCTCTACGCTGGTCCTACAAGTACTGTCTCACTCTTAACATCGGTATGTTTGCTTCGTGTCAGCCGTTCCGCAGAATGATCCCGATCAAGTCATGTCTCCGCTTGCTTTATAGGGCGTCACAGATGGCGGGGACGATACCCCGGAACGAACACCCGACATCCTCCCGGCACACGGAAGTGACCGCGACCTATGCCACGAACTTCCACTCGTATCCGTAATCGATGGCCTTGTTGAATACTACTTTGAGTATTGCAACTGGGTGTATCGATTCGTGAATCACCGCGCGTTCATGTCAGCGTGGGCCGGTTACAAGTCTGGAGCTGGGGCCGACCGTACTGTGCTCGCGACCGTGTGTATGATCATGGCAATCGCAGTGCATTATCTTCCCGCAGATCATGAACTGCGTTGTGCTTTACCATCTCCTTCTGCCGAGGAACTCGGGAAGCACTATTACAGCATCATGAATCTTGCATTGCAACGCAAACAATCGGAAAGCCGCGCATACTCACTCGAGCTTGTCGAACTGGATCTCATCCGGATCCACTACCTCATGATTTTAAAAACTGACTACGAACAGACCTGGCATGTTAAAGGGGAGTTGATGAATATTGCCACAGCGATGGGCCTCCATCGTGAACCTGGGAAAGAGATGCCGTTTGAGGTCGCAGAACGCCGCAGATGGGCATGGTGGAATGTCCTTATTATCGAACGGTACGTCTATGGAATATATCGAGTTATCTTGGGACCTAATCGCCTTCGACTTCCCAGTTGGCAAGCATTTTTGACTGGACGCCCTCTCGCAATCGTATCACGCCATTTTGATACACAACTGCCATTGTATTGCGACCCCCAAGTCGATCCCTCCGGGAAGTTATTCGATGCGAACATCAGTTTATTCCGGCTTGCTTATATACTTGGCGATATCATGGATGATGCGGTGTCGTTACGGCCAGTGCCTTATGACTCCGTCCTTGCAAAAGATCGCCACCTGCAAGAGTGGTGGGATACGCTTCCAACGGAACTGGACATGGATGGATACACCCTCGTCAGTTATCTTGCCTCGCCTACGACCTCCAAACGATGCATAGGCGTACAGAGTATCGTCGTTCGCACCGCTTTCCTACACGTTCGTTTTGCCACGCATAGCATTACGCGAGTCTCGCCAGCAGCGACAGGCCCAAATACAAGAAGAGTCTCGAAATTTCATTTGACGCCGCGGAAAAACTCATCGCGCTATCGGCTCACGCCCGTCCCGAAACGCTCAACCACAAGGCCGTATCCATGCACATGAGCTGGTGTCAGATGCACAGTTTCTCCGCCGCCATGTTCTTCTGTTTTCAGATTATCAACAAACCCCACCAAGCAGGCGTGGGACGCCTGCGCGCTCACGTGCTCCGCGCGGTCAGGACTCTGGAGTCATTTAGCGGCGTACGCATTGTCGAGAAGTCACTCGATATATTGCGCGCCCTAGGTCCATTGTACGCCGAAGAGTTCCTTTCGGATACACCTCAGGACCGCGAGCGCAAAAAGCAGACCGTTCTGCCCGCCGTGCGCAGTCTCCAATTTCCCTGCGTCGATTCTCTGAACAACCGGCTGGCTCTGCGAGCGGCACATCGCCCACTCAGTCTAGCGCATATACAGACTCACCACAACCTACTGGACCAGGACCCGACCTGATGTGGGTGACAACGGTACACGTGCAAGAGCCGGAGATACAGTCACAGGTGTCTCCTGCTGCCATGTTACAGCCACATCAACAGCATTTACTACACCAACAGCACCCACAGCACCTTACATCCGAAAGTCTGCCTTCAATCAAGTGGTCACACGCCGATGTGGCCGTCGGCGATCCTGCACACTACCCAGGACAACGTCAAGAGGGACACCTGTCTCCAACGCGGCACGAGCCGCAACAGTATCGAGATGCGCTCCCACGCCAGCTAGCGGACGACGAAGAAGCAATGTGGCGATCGGCAGCGGCTCACCATTCTCAGACGACGGTGATGGTGGCCTCGGAACCCGCCGACGCCATTACCGTGGCTTCTCCTTCGCGTGCTGAGCTCTACACACAGCAACATATGATGGTGCAGCAGCCGGCCCAGGACGTGTATTCGCAGCAGGGTGGGGAGGAGATGGCTTTGGTGGCGGTTACGGCGCCGTGGATGATCATCACGGGAGGATAGTCGCAGAGAGCATGTTGTGGGGAGAGAACGGGTTCGTGCAGGGTGAGTGGGATCGCATGTACACCGAATTGGGGTGTCATACATAGCACGATTTGAGCGCGTGCAGAAGCGAAGCTAACCATGACTGGCTATAGCCATCGCTTCGGGTACTGTACGTGTAGACTTTCTTTCTCCTTTCTCCTTCGGTACTAGTGTACACCCCGGTTTTTTTAGATTCAGTTGACGCATTGTCACACTTTTATCTCTGTACAAGCTCCTTAAGTGTATTTCAATATACAATGACGTAACATTAGCATAATAATATTATATGACAATTTGGTGGGTTCCGTTTACCGTACTGTACAAAATTCTCTTCTCCATTCAGTCCGAGATCCGGTGGTTTATACTGTAACATTAGATTCAGGTTCGTTTACTGTACGCTCTCCAGGGCGGCTGCGCGCCGGTGGCACAGCAGGACCCTCAGATTTCATTAGGGGCGGGGGCCTGAGTGGTCTAACTTCGCGTACGGGTTGAACTCGGGTATTACAGTCCCATACTTCCGAAAACCTTTTTTTCAGGTGTAACTCCTCTAGCCAATACCCTAGCAGTCCTCCAAATGGGTATGGGTTAAGAGGGGTTCGACTGTACAGTAACTTACGATAGTATTGTCATCTCATCATCGAAGTGTCACACTAGCCTGAGTGTCATCCCTCAGTCACATGGGCTGTACTTGTGGGCTCTGAACAAGCTCTCGTCATATCACATCCTCTCATCACTGATTGCAAGTATTCTCGGCTCTCGCTCAATACCATACTCATGGAAATTGTTGGGAAGTAGCGGTAGCGGAGGGCGGTCGCTGCTGCGTCGGACCCTCGGATGAGGGCCCCCGCAATAATGCCCTAGAAAGACATGATGGACACGCTAATTCTACTGTGGAATATCATTCACCTGTCGTCGCATGTCCCATCTTCTCGTTTCGATCCTCGTACGTACTGTACTGTACAAGGCAAGGTAGAGATGCACACACGCATATAGCTGCCTATTTAAAGTACGGTTCTCTTCGAGTCGCAACCGCAACTGAAATGTCAGTTCTCAGGCTTTCTTTCCCCCAAAATCCCCACCGGACTCTTGCACACTGGCACCTCGCGGCGTGCTCCCCCTCCTCGTCCCTTGCCTTTTCCTGGTCTCCATCTCGACCAGAAACGAACTGATATGGGGAATATGGGGCAATTGGGCACCGGCGACTCGGAGCACTGCGACTTTTGCGAGGGCGGCGAGCATGATAGGGCTCGAGACGTATCCCACCAGCCATTACGAGGAAACCCTGATTCCGGCCTGCTGGAGTCTGCTTCTTGCTTTTCGTGTTCATTCTCGCGATTGCAGGGCGATGATTGGCGGCGACGCCGGACGCGGCCGGTTGTAACTTATCATGGAGGAAAACACTGGTGGTACTGTATGATGCTATTTCAGTTCGCTTTCCCAATTTTTATACTTACTCGCTTTCCTTTTCTCCGATTGCAATCTTTTTTTTGCCGCTCATGCACCCCGTTTGTGTACGGTATATTGTGCCCAGGGCGCGCACTCTAATAAAGGAATAAATAGTACCTCTGGTTCGTGGCTACGTCGACGCCTCTTGAAGAACTCACGAACACCATCGTCGGAAGATGCTATACTCGAGTACAGTCTCAACCGTGGCATCACACTCTCCCATTTGTTCGTGATTATTCTGCAACCAACATTAATTTGCCTCTCACAAGATCAGTACACTCGTCCACTTCATGTCTAGCAGTAATCTCTATGCCGATCAACCAAGTTCTTCTCCTTCTTGAACCTGACCCTAGGACGTTCTAGCTCGAGGCTGGAGACTCGGGGGGCCCTTTTTCAGTGGGAGATCTGGCATACAAATTAGCCCTCTACATTGAATTGAGAGGGGTAAGGGGGAAAGGGAACTCTATGGCTGGAGGCATCTCCCACTGTCGTCTTTGGTGCGCCAAGTTATGGGCCAGAAGAAGACACCGCGACTCCTACCTCGAAAAGGTGATGCCATCAGTACTAGTGCAGAAGGCTAGTATGCCTCCAACAGGCAGAAGAGTAGGGCCATACTCGTCCACATCAACTATCTACATTTGGACCTGGATTACATATATATATGCAGGTCAAAATGGAAGTATCAACTCAATTGTAGAAGACGACTGTGTTCTATCATGGGCAGAATCCGCTCCGTTGAATCACCGACTCTCGGATATACTAAACGGAAGAAGGTTGTACGATAATCTTCGGCATCCAAGTTAGGAAGATATGGCAACAGGACGGGGGCTCGTTAGAGTGAATCAGCATCACTGATGATTCCCACACACGGCGACATGCCAACTCATCGTTCAAAGACGGTCAGCTTATCCACCGTCTGAATCTTGTGCCGACGCAGAGTATAGGATCACACGTACTAGGGCACTGGCAGCCCTGTCTGTCCAGGTGTCATAACAAATTGGACAGAGCGCGCAGGCGGCGCAGCGGCGCCAATCAATGATAACTGACTACGTTTCAATCCCATTTTTGGTAGTAGTGGCGTGGGAGTATTGGATTTTACAAATGTGTACAGTAATGGAGGATGAGCGTTTCATGATCCGCGCGCGCGTAACAGTTACGCCTGCTGTCCTTCATCCACTCAAATACGGTAGTTGCGAACACGAAACGTAGTCGTCTTCGGGCTCTTTTGGATCCCTGTGATACAAACTTGACTGTCCTGTCATGTATCACTCGGGAGATTAAATGGACACGCCGCAAGGTGCAGCTGGACTTGATCACTTTTTCCACCTTCAGACTCAGGCACGGGAAGGAAGGGTGTATCCTTTTTCCAGGAAACTCTTTCGGTACCGCAATACTCTCTCGATCATTGTTTATACTCGTTGTACTCGAATCAGTGATCAACAAAAAAAGTTAACTTAGAGGGCAGTGGCGAACAGAGCGTTCAACTTCTGGGGCTGAGAAAATTAAACAAATGAATGAAGAAATGATCTGATTCGATTGATGCTGGTAGAGGGTGAGCATCTTCTTTTTCTTTTCTTTTTTTTTTTTCAATCTTTGACCGTAGAAGATGCCATGTATAGTATCACCGTGTGTGAACCACAATATTTACCACATGGCATTCCCAGAAATGGCCCGTCTCGCTCGCTCGACGGCGGCGCTCAGGCTCGCGGCTGTCAAAGATGGAAGGGCCACGGACTTAAGTTACCTCTGGAGTGTACAGTATGGCATTTTTACACAGACGCGATCAACCGAATGTGGTATTATGCTCATACCATATACGACTCGGACAGGACCTACGGTAGGCACTGGCTGGCATAGGTATTCATGGCAATAAACTAGGGTCCCCTACGTAGGGCCCCCCTTGTGCCTCGTTACGATCAGCCAGTGAATGACTCCGGATATTAATGGGCCTTAATATCTAAGTAACATAGAATGAGCGATATGATCCCTGGCTGTACTTTGTGACGTTATACAGCACTACAGTAAACCTCAAGCTCACACTTCCATCATATCATGATGCGTGCCATGGCAGTGATCCGAACTGTAACTGACAAGAGTTACAATAACGCCCTTCCATTAAACGTCCAAGTGAAATGGAAAGCTGTTCGTGCTACTCGTGTTTTCGAAAAGCCTTTCTTTTTGACAAGCTGATACAAACGAACGATCAGAATAGCAATTCGGGCAACCTGTTTCAGGATAACTGGACTATCATCCTTTTTTTTTTTTGAAGCTTTGAGGCTGGGCAGCCCTCCGAAATCACCAGGGTTATGTGTGCCTCACTGTAGCTCACTGTAGTTACGGTCAAAGGAGGCTGATTATAAGCAGCCATTTCCGCCTATTTTTTCATTTGGATCAGACAGAATTTCAAGTTGAAAATACGAAGACCCTAATGAAATTTGAAAGCAATACATCATGGCACAGACCACCGACACTTGCCACTGACACTTGGTATACTACAGTACATATATGCCCGCTGTAGTCGATTTCACCAGCCCAACTACAATATTAAAATCCAAATCCCGCAGTTTATACCCATAACCTTCGAACATCAAGCAGATAGTTATAGACATGGAAATGGGACACGAGACTAGACATCGGACTCATGGTTCCCGTCCCAATCTAATTTTGAAGGCGTGTAAAGGTCTCGCTCGGCGGTGGTTTCCTCATCAAGTGGCGTGGCGTCTCTGATAATTGTCCGTTCGATACGCACTTGGACATTAAAGTCGCTTAGTGCGGTATCGAAATTGTTTCCTACGTCCATCACGTTCCCATCCGACCTGTTC
This sequence comes from Russula aff. rugulosa BPL654, assembly GCA_022496225.1. Lineage (NCBI taxonomy): Eukaryota > Fungi > Basidiomycota > Agaricomycetes > Russulales > Russulaceae > Russula > Russula aff. rugulosa BPL654. Next base: position 51,621 of record WTXE01000059.1, on the reverse strand, counting down.
CTGTATGTCGGTTTGTGAAGGTGCGGGCCGGACGAGATCGGGTTCATCCTTGGTACCTGCGACGCGACTGACGTTTGTTGAGCCCTTACCTCTGCAAACCCCGATTCAGTGAATAGGCCTATGTCCCAGCGTAGTAAGATACGCACCGCGTAGGTGAATAAGTATCCGTTGACTCATGATCCAAATAACTGCATATTCCATCGATGCGCTATACAGCCGACATGGTTAACGCTCACAGTGGTGACCAAAAGAGGAAAACGAATTACCCAGATGATTGAACGGCACCACCGACGCCTCGGTATAGGAAGATGTTAACCAAGTTTATGGCTGTACAAAGAGTGAATCTGTGAGGACTGACGAGCTGTCGAGGGACGTACCCGTAAGCGCGACGAAATATCCCAAGCCATCATATAATAAACTACGGTTTGAAGTAAGGCTCATGGCCTGTGTTATCAAAAAAAAAAAACGGAGACTTACATATTCAGAAGCTTTGAGGAGCTACTGGGAGTCAGCGCCAATGGCCTGTAGTACAAAGAACTCGGCTTACGTAGAGATAGTCATGGAGGCTCTCAACTTGAGAAGATGATGTGTCGAGATGGACAGGACGAGGAAATCGTATAGCATGGCTATCAAGTAGAAGAACCAGGCAGAAATGGTTTGATGTGGGTGAGCGCTACCAGTCATGCAACTATAAAGTTACGTCAGGAAAGACTAGATGGTGGCAGTGAAGGGGACTGGACACACTTTCCCTATCAGAGGCATGGGCGCCGAACTTTAACGCACGCTCTGCGAACACATGAAACAAGTTGAACTTACATCTGTCATCTCAGCTAATGCAGTGTCAATGTGTGATCTGTGGCAATGGCAGCCGTTACGCTCACCTTGTCGGTTGTACAGGGCAGTGAACCATTGGAACTGTGCTCATTTAAGGACGCGACTCATCAGGTAAAGCGGGGGATAATAACGGACCACCGAGGCAAAGGCATACGCTGAAGCTATGGTACGGCCTATCCAGATGTTTCGTTGAGCGACGTTATACGTCCTGCAGCTTGCTCTCAGTTTCAGGGCCATGAAACGACATAATAATAACCCACCGGATACCTAGGATGGCTTGCGACACCATAAGTTGGATTACTGGGGGATCACTCAGCCTTGAATACTCAGACACGGCAAGGCACTAGACTCGTACCTTTGAATACAGGTGCGACAAAACAATAGTGAGAGCACGCCTTTGGAGTGAAGTGGCGGTAGAAGAATCCGAAATTACTTGTGAACATAACGATCATGCTCGTATACCTACAGCGCATGTGGGCGATTGTTACAGACGACGTAATTTAGACATACCGAATAAGAACGAAAAGGATGAAGCCCAAGCTATTCCAAAAACAGTCAAAATGCGATCCGTCGTCCTGGCATGACTTGTTTCTTACCTACGTCGACTCGAACTCTTGTAAAGCCGAATTTCAGCAGGGAGAGTGATGAGATAGCTGGGCCCAAGTGAGTCAGAATGGGGCGTTGACGACGCGTAACTGGTGACGAACTCATAGGCCGCGATAGATAATGACGCAATACGCAGGTTATTAGCTACCGCAAACGCCCCCTGGGTCGGATCGATATCAGTCGTGGACACTTCCACGACGGGAATTCCTAACACCCGAGACATGAGGATGTTACCAGACATGCGGGGCAAAGGGAGGGGAGAGTCAGGAGACGCTGATCCACCATGTGGGGTACCGGTACTTATGAAGTAGCCACGGTCGAGCGTTGTTTCGGCTGGTTTGGTCAGGCGCTCCCAAAATGCACCCAGACGCATAAAGAAGATCAGGGGAGGGGGGAGGAAGGGCCATAGCTTAGGGTCCACTGATTGTAATGGAGAGCGTCTGGTAATGATCGGGATACAGATACACTGCCCTTGTAGGCATTCAGGGCCGAGAAAACTGGCGCTGGCCCGGGTAAAGCCCTATTAGTTTCGACCCTGCCTCATTTAAGCCCGAGGAGTTCCTTCCAAAAACCAGGTGACTTTTCTTGGATCTGGATGGGGCATACCGTTGGTTGACCCGTCGTTACACGTATGAAAATAGGTTGAATGACATACAAGTGAGTTGAGGGATCACCAACTTGATTCTTATTCCACGATGTCAAATGTGAATGATCAACTTACGAGAAAGAACGTGGATTAATTTTTTTTCGTCCATCACGACGACGAATTACTTACACCAAACAACAGGGTTGAGATCAAGACTGCATCTGGGACCCCTACTGTACTGTACCTTTCTCATAGTTCTTAAAGTGAACCATGTGTACAGAAGATTCGGAAATCTACCGGCATTGCGGCGTTTGAATACAGCCTGATGATGGCGGCCATAAGCGGGACCTCCCGGATGTAGGTTGGTGGCGTACACGGTGAAAATTTCGCCGCGTTACGGATCCGAGGTTCGCGCAGCCATCGAGTGGTGGCCAGTGGTAGGTCCCAATTGACCGAAATAACTATTCCACGATCACAAGAGATCGCTATTTGACCCCATCGTGCTCTGCACGTGCCTGGTTCATGTCTAAATCTCGTGCTTGCACCAAGGAGGATCAACACCAGACCTCTAATTCCCGAGTGCCCGATCAAAAAGATCAAGTAAGGTAAATCGACGACGTTCAGGGTCCATGCTCGCGGATGGCCCGGGAATGGTAGCGTAGGCGATAGCGGGTCTGACGAACATCAGGAAGAGCATAACTGAAGATCGGAAAAGCTAAGTTCCTACCTGCTAGTTTTGGAACTCAAATGGACATACGGTTTCCCTACATTCTTGTCCCCACCTCCAGCTGGGGTGTCTCTGGGGTACCGTGATTGTGACTGTGAGAGACGACTGAGTCGCTTAAATGTGTGTGATGATGTGATCGGCGAGCGAGGTAAGGGCACTGTCTTCGATCCGGCAGCGGGGCTATCGACAACCTACTCATCCTCAATCAGTTATCTGGAGCCGGGGTATTTGTGTAGGAATATGCGGTGGCGGTGATGGTCAGTGCCACTGATGGCGACCCAACGGCAAGGACAAGGCGGACGGGATAGAGAAGCTTGTTGCTCCGAGTCGAGACTTCCCCTCGATAAAGTGTTTTGGCTCGCCACGAAAGCAAGAGTGAGATCGAATTCTGCAAGGAGAGTTATGGATCATGATGGGCGAAATGAGTAAAATATACCTAAGTTATTACAGTAAATCGACCGAATAAATACGTCGAGACCCCATCGACAGACGACGCGTCCGGCCTCTGGCAATGCAATAAGAATCTACAGGTCACGTACCAACAAGAAAGCGTTTAAACTCAACATTATGCAGGATGTTTTTTTTCGATGATGAGTGGTAAATACAGTTGAAAACGAGAGTCGGACTTCAATTGCCCGCTCAGTCAAAAAAACCTCAGTGAGACAAAATGATCTTTGGGCGCATTCACTCGGATTTTACCTGGAAATGGATGACAGATTCTTGCGCGCGAAGGGTCTGCCTGACGTATGCTGTCATAGCAATATCTACCGCCCATCGGAGGCAAGGGCGGTGTTGTCCCTTTCTCTGTTCGGGTTCATTCACCGACTGAACTCAAAGGCATTTTTGATGCATCAAGAGTCCCGGTGAGAGGATGAAAACTCCCTTCAGTGTCATGTAAACTACACAATTGTTACTAGAGCTCGAGGCCTTTTTTTAGCATTACTGTAACGCATTCTAGAACTCTTCCTGGGCTGGCTAATTTTCGAAAAGATTTGGACATCATTGTAATTCATCATTAAGTTGGTAATAATGTATTTTTTTGCAGACTGCAGTCACTGTAATGTTGATTCTGACGTGATACATAAGTAGCAGTAATGGACATATAACTTAGACTTGGATGGATTGTCTTTACAGACAATTCCCGCGCGCGTCTACTTAGTTCACATTCAACTCAATGCCTGCATCCTAGTAATGATTATCTACACATAATCTTTCTCATCACTTGCAAGATTGTCACTAGCCCTCATTACCTGGAAGGCTTTTTCCTGATGCCCGTCCCAAACTTGAACAGACATTCGAGGTGGATAAAGGTTTCGCCCGGCGGTGGCGGTACTAGCTTCCGACTCCTCAACTTGTGGTCTGGTGTCCCTGGTAATCATCCGTTTCATGTGCACTCCGACATTAAAGTCGCTCAATGAACCGGTATCGTAAATGTTTCCGAAGTCCACTGTCACGTTCTCATCCGACTTGTTCATGTATGGCGGATTGTGAAGGTGTGCGCCGGACAAGATCGGGTTCGCCCTTGGTGAGCGCGCCGTGATGAGTGACGCTTGTTGAGCCATTTCCTCTGCAGACTTCGTCTCAGTAAACGAACTCGGGTCTCGACACATGAAGATACGCACGACGCAGGTGAATAAGTATCCGTTGACTGCTGATCCAAATAACTGCATATTCCAGCGAAGCGCTATACAGGCCACGTGGTTAGACCCAACCCCAAGAAAGGAGAAAAGAAAGAATTACGCAGATGATTGAATGGCACCACCGACGCCTCGGTATATGATCACATTTGCCAAGTTTACGGCTGTACAAAGAGTGAATTAGTGAGGACTGACGAGCTGTCGAGGGGCGTACCCGTAAGCGCGACAAAAAATCCCAAGCCATCATATAATAAACTACGGTTTGAAGTAAGGCTCATGGCCAGTGTTATATAAACGAAGACTTACATGTTCAAAAGCCTGCGGGAACTGCAAGGGGTCAGCGTTGACGGCCCATGTTACAAAGAACGCGGCTTACGGGGAGGACGCTGAGTTGCCCCTCAACTTGAGCAGACGATATGTTGAAACGGACAGGACGAGGACATCGTATAGCATAGCTATCAAGTAGAAGGACCAGGCAGAAATGGTTTGATCCGGGTGAGCACTTCCGATCAGGCAACTATAGTTTCGTGTCAGAACAGACTAGATGACGACAGTGGCCGGGCACAAACGTACTTTCCCTGATCAGAGACATAATCACTGAACTTCAAAGCACGCTCTGTGAAAACGAGTTACACTTACATTTGTCATTTCAGCTAATGCAGTGTCAATGCGTCGTTAGGTGGTCTGTGGCAATGACAGAGGCTGTTTGGCTCACCTTGCCGGTCGTATAACGCAGTGACCCATAGGAACTGTGCTCATTTAAGGACACGACTCATCAGGTAAAACGGGCAATGATAGCGGACCACCGAGGTAACGAAATACGCCGACGCTATGATACGGCCTATCCGGATGTTTCGTTGAGCGACGTTATACGTCCTGCAGCTTGCTCTCAGTTTCAGGGCCATGAAACGACATAATAATAACCCACCGGATACCTAGGATGGCTTGCGACACCATAAGTTGGATTACTGGGGGATAACTAAGCCCTGGATACTCAGACACTGCAAGGCACTAGACTCGTACCTTTGAATACAGGTAAAACATAGAAATAGTGAGAGCACGCATTTGGAGTGAAGCCGTGGTAGAAGAATCCAAAATTACTTGTGAACATAATGATCATGCTCGTATACCTACAGCGCATGTGGGCAATTGTTACAGACGACGTAATTTAGACATACCGAATAAGAATGAAAAGTATGAAGCCCAAGCTATTCCAAAAAAAAACAGTCAAAACGCGATCCGTTCGTCCTAGCACGACTTGTTTCTTACCTACGTCGACTCGAACTCTTGTAAAGCCGAATTTCAGCAGGGAGAGTGACGAGATAGCTGGGCCGCAAGTGAGTCAGAATGGGGCATTGACGACACGCAACTGGAAACGAACTCATAGGCTGCAATAGACAAAGATGCAACACGCAGGTTATTAGCTATTGCAAGCGTCGCATCGGTCGGATCGATAGTAGTCGTGGACGTATCTGCGGCGACCCTGACCTCCCGAGATACGAGGAATGTACCAGACATGTGGAGGCAAATGGATAGATGGAAAAGCCCACCGGGGGTATCGGAACTTATGAAAAACAACCGTCAAGGCTGTTTGGTCTGGCGTCCAAAATGCGTCCAAAATGCCCCCAAATATATATGATGATCAGGTGAGGGGAGATAATAACTTCCAGGTTCCAGGGACTGCGTCTGGTGTTGATGGAGATACAATGATACACTTGCCCTTGTAGGAATTTGATTCCAAGAGATCTGGAGTTGGTTGCGTTGGACGACATCGAACATCAGACATGTGCCCCAAAATTCCCAACGACGAGGCCACCTCACTTGGATCTAGATAGAGAACACTGTATGGTGAGCCGTGGTCGCGAAGAAGCATATTTAATTAAGAAAAATAGGTTACGGCTGAATGACACAAGTTGAGGACGATCATCAACTTTATCACTTAGTCCACAATGTTAAACACGACTAATTAGTGCACAAAGGATGGAACTAGATTTGCCTTCGTTCTGGAATCGAGTCGCTTGGTCTGCTAATTGAATTGTTAGGTGGTCATAACTCATCGAGTGGATGGCGAGTAGATGGACGTGCTATATAGTCGCGAGTTTGGATAGCTTAGTAATCTAACCTGCTTACGATGACTGGTGGTCGTCACCTGACAACGTGAGACGTTGAGATTCTATTTCTGGTCGGACCCAGACTGCTCTTTTCACTGTAGCATTTTTTAAAGAGCAGTAAGTGTACATTCAGATAATATCCTGTATTATGAGTATGAACAAAGCTAGATGGGCACATAACGGGTCGAAAAGCAGCTTAGTGGTGTACAAGAACATTGTGGATGACGAGATATTTGTGCCTTGTTGCCCCTTATGGGTCCGAGGCCGAGGTTCGGATGTACAGACTCGTCGCACCTAATGTGAGGACCGACTGGCAGAAATCATTATGCCACGATCACCAGGGATCGCTCTTTGACCCGCCACTCTGCGCGGGCCCGGTCAACGTCCAAACGCCGGGCTTGCTTAAGCGTCGCAATATATCCTGTTCCTTGCGGATCGCCACCAGACCTCACTTTCCCGGGTGTCCCATCAGGAAGTTCAAGGTCAACGTCGAGTGCATAGAGGTCCGGAATAAACAACGTAAATCGACGAGGCTCAAGATCCAGGGTCGCAGAAGGAATGCTAGCGTGGGTCTGATGAACATCAGGGGGCGCGTAATGTCAAAAAAACTAAGCTCCTACTAGTTTTGGAACTCGAATGGTTACATGGATTTCCCCACCTTCTTGTCTCCATATCCAGCTGGGTGTCTCGGGGACACTGTTGCTATGAGGAGTGCGATCGAGAGAGGAACGGTTATTGACATTTGATGCGGTAGCGGGGCTATCAGCAACCTCCTCGATAAGTTTCCTAGCTGGGGATTTATCTACGGAGGCGCCATGATGGCGACCCGGCGGAAACAAGGTGGAAGGGATAGAGACAGCTCGTTGCTCAAGTTTTCCTTTCGATAAAATGTTTGGCGTGCCAAGAGTGCGAGAGAGCGAAATCGAATTTTGGGCCTCAATCTGTTGCAAGGAGAGTTCTATATCATGTTGTACGAAATGAGTGATAAACCGAAACCGAATACTTAGATAGAGACAATAGGCCGCAGATGGTATCGTATGGCCCTCGTCTGGCCTCTGCTCACGTCATAAGAAACCAACAAGGGCACGCACCAACCAAAAAGGTTTTAAATTCAACATCCTTCAATACGCGAGTTTTCAACGATGAGTGAAAAACACAGTCAAAAACGAGGGCGGGCTTGCCCGCTAAGTGATAACGTCAGTCAGCTAAATTATCTGTGATCGAAATTTTATGCGGAAATGAATTGCGGATTCTGGTGCGTGGAAGGGTCCGCTCGCCATATGCTCGAGGAACGCCCGTACCTTTATCTGTATCCACCCGCCCATTGGAGGCAAAGACGTGTATTGGACTGTCCTTTTCGCTCTTTGAAACTATTCGACCACTGTGCGCGGCAAACCCAGAGGCCTTTTCGATGCCATCGAGAGGTGGGGGGACGTCTTTAGACCAGGCGATGTTGACGAAAACCTTGAGACCTTCCGATATCGGTACGGGCTCGTGGGTTTGTTCGCGGGTGGATGTGGCATCAAGATGGAGTACTTTGGACTTTATGCAGAAACCAGGCGAAGGCGAAATATTGATGGTCACGTTGGAAGCCATGATGATGACTCGCTCGACTTCCGGACCGGAACCGCCCATCGCCGCGGTTTTTACGTTCACATCATCGTCATGATGAGCGAGGAATCGCAAAACAGTCAGTCGGCATCCATGTCTGACTTCAGGCGTGAGTCATCGCGTACAATATCTCTTTTCACCCTCTCATCCCTTCTCACGTCGCTTAGAGTCCTTCAACATCGACGCCGACATGTCGAGAGACTCCAGACCTCGTACGGTGCCACAGACGCCCATGCCCAATATCGATGATGACCTGAGCATGCAAAAGTATATTCAAGACCGCAGAGTCATAGGTGTAAATGGTGCTCCCATCAACCCATTCTTGTTCTCACTATATGCGCCCAGTATGACCCTCTCATCACACCGGCCCTCCTTCGTCATGAGATTCGATCTACTCCAGAGTCTCAACGCACTGTTGCCGCTGCTCGTTACCATGCCGCACGCATACTGGCTGGCCACGATGATCGAGTCCTTGTCATTGTTGGCCCTTGTTCAATCCACTCAACTGATCAGGCACTCGACTACGCGAAGCTGCTCAAGGGGAAAATGCCCTCCTGGCCAAATCTCCTCATAATAATGCGTGCTTATTTGTGCGTCTATCTTTTCCTGCTTCGCGTGTCCTGTTGACCAAATTGCATGTCACTTAGTGAGGTGATTTAGCTCATCTTAACGCCGAACTCATCCCTAACCCCTTCCGCATTAAGAAACCGCGCACGACGGTTGGCTGGAAAGGCCTCATCAATGATCCTTCCATCGATGGTTCGTTTCAGATAAACAAGGGACTTCGTCTTGGGCGTCAACTTCTTTGTGACCTCACCCATCTTGGCGTTTCCGTTGGCTCGGAACTTCTTGACACTATTTCCCCGCAATACATCAACGATCTCGTTTCCTGGGGTGCAATTGGCGCCCGTACCACCGAGTCCCAACTCCATCGCGAACTCGCCTCTGGTGTATCTTTCCCCATCGGGTTCAAGAACGGCACAGACGGAAGTGTCAAAGTCGCAGTAGACGCGATGCGCTCAAGCACTAACCCGCATGCGTTCATGGGTGTCACAGAGCAAGGAATCGCCTCCATCGTCAAAACGCGTGGAAATCAGGACGTTCACGTTATCCTTCGTGGCGGCACGAGCGGCCCGAACTTTTCCTCTGAGCATGTCCACGAGGCAGCGAACGTGATCGCAAAGGCACTACCTCGACGCCATCCATCCATCATGATTGACTGTAGCCGTGCGTATCTGCAGTTCTCGTACGGATTGTGTATAACATGCTGAGATGATAAGGGCAGATGGCAACTCGCAGAAGGACCATAATAATCAACCAAAAGTACTTGACGATGTTTGTGAACAGCTGCGCTCCGGCGACAGGAGTATCACCGGCGTGATGATCGAGTCCCACATTAACGAAGGCAAGCAGGATGTCCCTCCCGAGGGACCTTCTGGCCTGAAATATGGCGTTTCTATCACCGATGCGTGTGTCGACTGGCAAACGACGGTTGGCATGTTGGATCGGTTGAATATTGTACGCGTTCCTTCACTTGTTTTACAGACCTATCATGTTGATCTCTCTCGTAGGCCGTGCAGGAGCGCAGATCGGCGCTCTTCGATGCAAGCTTCAACAAATTAGGTTATAGGAACGGAATTTGAAAGGAACTCCATGTCACGAGTTGGTATGTTTATTGTTAGAACGCTCGTGCGTTGTAGAACGTGTATTGGTGCACCGCGGATTTGAGCGCTGCCATGGACAAAAAGTGGTGCCAAAGTATCAAATTTGTAACCACGGCATTGTTGCCCTCGAAAAAAAAATGCAATTGTATGTGATACCTATGTCTCATGCGGAGGATATAAGTTTTGGACTTGTCTGATAGCAAAGAGATGGTTCCACGGGTAGGCTCCCACTGTTCCCTATCCCCCCTCATCCAGTACACAATAGTACAGAGAGCACCATTCCCCATCTTGCGCCGAGATGTAGCCTCAACCACGAATTCACAAGCGAGTATCAAGTCCGCGGTGACCGAGCGATTCCAAGGGTATCCGGTGCCTCGGAACAGCGGTCGAGAGCAAATGATCTAGATTATTATTCACTACTCAGCGAACCCACTTTGTCCGCTTGTGGCAACTCGAGCGGCGGCCCCCATACGCCATACCTGCAAGATCTCATCGAGAGAACGCGTCGCCCACCCCGAGCCGAGCGTAGTCGTCATCTGCGTACCCGTGGCATGAAGCACCTCACGTATACCACGCTCGAGTGCCGCGGTATCGCCAGCTGAACCCTCGGGCGTCGGCAAATCGACACAGGCTGCGTGTGCTCGCTGCGCAAGGACCTGCAGAACCCCAAGGAGCGTAGAAACGGGGACGTTATTCCGCAGCAGGTACCATGCGATCGCGCTCGCGCCCAATGGCATGGCGTCTACTACGGTTGTGGGTATGGACTCCCCACGCGCGTATGCGCCAAGGGCCGATAAGAATGCGGGGTCTGTTCGGACTATTTCCAGTTGCTGATCGAGCGCATATAACGTCCCGGATAAGGTCCCCTCGCGAATTAAGGGCGCTCGGGGATTACTCTCGCTTCTTCCGCTGAACCGCCTATCGTAGAGCTTGCTGTAAAAGTCGACTGCGAAACGCAGGTCTTGAAGTCGCAGATGGAAGTGGCGAGACGAAGGCTTCATGGTGCGATATCGATACAGAAGGAGGTGCGACTGCAGTGTTTGTGGTTTATCCTGTAGGATGCTATCGAGCAGACTGGCTCGGCAATACGTGTTGAAGAGCTGCTCTTGATCCGTTTCAATATCATTCCGACAGAAGTGGTCGGCAAAGGCCAAAAAGAAGGGCTCGATGGAAAATGACGAGATGAATTGATTGAGATCCCCAGAAGTATGCGCTTTCGTGTCCGTGAGTCGCGGGAAATCGAGCGTGGCAGCGTCACCTGAAGATGACCCCGAACGTACGAATAGGCTGCGGCTCCCCTTTGGGTCTTCCAAGTAGCTCAAGAATGCCGTCCGACGTTTGACATAGATAGTTTGGCTACGGAGGAGTGAATTCTTGTGTCGCCGGATATTCGCTAGGTCAAGGTAGAATGGCCAGTACCTAGGGGTGTCGACACGAATCGAGAGAACCTTATCGAAATCAGGGATAAGCGTGGGTGAAATCAACTGAGCCATCTCGACACTCGAACCCTCTTTGACTTTTATTTTCACAGGAAGATAAACGATGTCCTTCGTGTCCACATCCCGAGCAATGAGACACCTCGGTTCGACTGCGAGTACCCATAGATGGCGCAGGGCTTGCAAATACGATTTGTTGTCGGAAGATACGGGGGAGAAGCGGGGAAAGAAGGCAGCAACCAAACACGCGATTGCCGCATCTGAGCTTCCTAAAGTGTATCGGCCGCCACCCAGGAACAGAAGCCCAAGGGACATATGAGTAGCCATGTGCGTGCCATAGCGCATAGCCTGATTATACATGCCATACGAATATCGGAGCCTCCTGAGGCAATTGATTTCGCCGGTTCCTGCCATTACGATATTTAAGGAAATGGATATGAGATTCAGTCCGTCGCGGATTGCATGTCGCTTGATTTTATGGTCGTAGGCCGGGACTGCATAACGGCAATTATTAAAGACGCCGGAGATGACGATGGATGGGTCGCTCCTACCATTAGTGTATGCCATCCTACTGAACGTGTCATAATAATTGATGAGAAATATGTATGGCTCCTCCCGCGCCGTACCCGCGTATTTCAGGGCTATTGCGAAGCAACATCCTGCGACGATGTTGTAATACGCAAGTTCAATGGCATCGTCGATTGACTTTCCCTGTGCCCGTTCTTCCAAAGCATTGATAATGTAGGGTGGAAGTTGTGCGTCGACCCACTCCCGGGTAGGCGCGATGCGGGCCCAAAGGATGAGGTTTCTGGACAAGGTACGCAAAAGCAAGAAGTTGGGCGGGATGCGGTTTAGGGCCATAATTGTATCTGGGATGGTGAGTATATCAGCGACTTCCTGGCTCTCGGTCCTCAGATACATGAGACCGAGGGCCATAGATGCTGCGGGAGAGGTAAGGTTGATGTCAAAGGCCGCTCGCGTCCGTTTGCCACGCGTATTAGAAGGTGCCTCTCCGTGGATGAGGATCCGCAGCTCCGAAACCAGTGCTTCATCCGCGGGTATTGGTACGGCAGAGCCTTCTCCGAGCGTGACCATTCCGAAAGCGAGCGCTGCGGCCATGGCATAAGCTTCGCGATGCTCGTTGCTGAGGTCCGGTTGTGTGAGATCATTGCGGCTGATTTGCTTCAGGCAGACTTCGGCCATCCGCCGATTTTTCGAGCCCATGTATAAGAGCCCGAGGCCGACCAAGCCCGCTGCCTGCGTTATTAAGGGAACGTTGAGGTCTATGGTGGGCGTAGGGAGGAGGGCGGGTGTGTGTACAGCAAGTAGCTTAGTCACGTGCCTGTTACCGCTGCCAACATTTGCTGCAGAGAGGCCAAGCAATATGCCAATGGACGTCAGATCATGTTTTGGGGTCAGATAGCCAAAGGTGTGCCACGTTAACATCTCTCGTAGATGACCAGTCAACCCTAGCCCGTACAGAAATCCTGCATGTTCAGGGGTCAATTCAGACGGCCTATTGAATTTGATCCACGAGCTGTCGATGACATTAGAGGACGGGGAGATCCTCAGCGCCGCAGCGACGCCGTTGTGGAAGTCTCCCCAGTTAAGGCTGTCTTGAGGTATCTTGTTCGGCTCCGGAGCTATGATCACATTATGGGGCTGAAGGTGGATCGAAAACTCGATTTTCGGGATGGCATACGCTTCGCGTGTTACTGTAGGCACGGAACCGAATGTGAACAAGGCACGCCCCAAGGGTAGAGAAAGCGTCCTTTCTGCAATCCGGAGGACATGGTTCTGTTGTTCCTTGGCCTGGTCATGTTCGCTGAAGGAAATCTTGAATCAGCTTTGCTGTCGAGGCTGAGTAGTTAACGCTTCGAAGCTCACCTGAGCTCAGGACGTTCAATCATCCTAACTGTTGGCACCTCCGAGGACTGCAACATCCGCGCAACCTCGTCGAGGCGTTTATCTTGACCAAATCTAATACGGGTGAAGTCATCTAGATTCAACTCCACCCCCGAACTCGCACTAATTTCTCCGGAGGCTGCAGAAACGGCCTGATAAACCAGCGATGGTATGCTCGGTCGTTGGTAATCACCCTGAAGACGTAAATCGATTGAAGGTTCCATCGCACCTCGAGATTACTTACAAGGAACTCCTTGACGGCTCTATAACCGTTCGTATTCAAGAGACCTGGGTTCGCATTCGCGCCCTCTGCTAGGTCATTACGGCCCACAAACTCATACGCCGCGGCTGGCCAGTCTTGGCCTGGCGCCAACTGACAAGTCCTTGCGGCTTCTCGGAGTGGGGCTGCGAGTCCAATAGGTAGAAGATTGAGGAAGTCGAGGCCGACTTTGTGGTTGACCATTAGATGCATAGCATTTCTGCTCGCTTTCGGCTGTCTTCCACCGTCTTGTCCGCGAGACATTGATAAATCAGAGTGAGCTGACGCAGGTAGGCGAGCGGCTCGAGCCTCCCATACGCGTAGCTAGGAACAAGCTTGAACTGCGATGAGAGCTTGCGGATGTCATACCAGGGCAACTTCCATTCTGGGTTATTTATCCTTCCATAGAACATGGCCGTCATGTCCGGCGGCCAGACAGGAAGGCGATCGTCGACGAAGGAGGAATCTGGATCGTGATCATACATACGGTGTACCCATCCCGAAGTAACGTTGGGACAGAAGCGCTTCCAATAGTCCGCCCACTCTGGCCGGATGATACTCGCGATGAGACATATTAAACCCGCAAGGCGATGGACCTCATCGTGCTGATGTACCATAAGGCGTAAGTCTTCGCCGAGCATATGCAAAGCATTCAGCACCGGTGCGAGGAGAGCATGCGGCCGTTTGCGCGGGGGTCGGGCTTTCAGAGACGGGCGCTGTGGGAACCGTAAACCCGAAAGTACAACGTCGTCCTCCAGACGACCCAAGGAGGTGGAATGGGCTAGACGCTCCCATGGAGTTGTAGATTCAACTTGCTCCGCTTGATTAGGTTCAATTTCGAGTACCGTAAGCAAGGCGCTTTTGAAGCACTCAAATTCGATTCCAGGGGCGCAGCTGAGCTGACGAGATCTCCACGCGTCTGTAAATGTTACGTGTAGCCCAAAGAACCAGTCGCAGGGAGGGTGAGTGCGAGTACTCCCAGGCATTGCTTCGTGAGTAGGTCCTTGGGGGTAAAGTCGATCGAGAATCGGGATAGGCTCCCATCGAGAAGCTCGAATGTGACTGCGGAACGAACGGGGTCCCTGAGAGCGACGACCCAGTTCGAGTACGTCTCGCTGGCAAAGTCATCCACTTCCATCAGCGCCGCTGATGGCGGAGGACGGCGTGAGAGAAAATGTGGGACACCGCTGATTCCAAGTGTGGATACGTTGTACGTCTTTAATCCGTGGGTGAGAATTGTCAAGGCACCAGTCGTAGGCTCGACGACGAGAAGATCGTCAACGTTGGATCTCATTATGCGCATGGAGGCGATCGACACTCCAGGGTGTTCGCCGACCTCGGTTACACATAATGTCCGATCTGAACTTTTGGTGATCGAAAGGATAGTCACGGTTTGGGACCCTGGGCGACGTATGCCCATGAGAGCGCGGTCGACCTGCCCATCAAAGCGCTGGTCGAACACAGAGACGTTAATATTTGCCAGTTTGTTGGTCTAAGCAGAATAAAATGTCCTGTCAGAGAGGTGGAGTAGTAAGGTTTTGGACGACGTACTCATCCTCGTCACCCTCAGTAAAGTTCATAGTGTATAATCTGGTAATCCAGTGAGTAGAGCGCATGCGGGTGTAGTCTGCTGGGCCCAAGGCGATGTCGGGCTCTGTTCTTCCGCCGAGAACCATACGATGTATGTCGATGGGCCCATCTCTATCAGGAGACCGCGGCTCGCTTAGGAGTGGTAGCTGAGTCCTCGATGTCCCCGTCGCGAGAACAGTTGTTGCGGAGAGGGAGGACATGGTTTGCAGAGAAGCCAAGGAGGGGTGATGGCGTGTACGAGGTGACGGAAATGTTTCCAATGGATGCTGATCTTCCGGAGAAGATTGCGCCCCCCATCCAAACCCTTCGCTACTGCTACCCGCAAGAGTCGTCTGTCGTTGGTTGTCGGGGGCACCAGCGGCCATGGAAGCGCGCTTCTTTCGAAACCGAGATTGCGCTCGAGAGAACGGTATGTCCCCTAGTTTCGCATACGCATACCTCCAGACGCTCAACTGATGTCGCTCGGGATGGACCGTGACGAGCAGATCGCTATCTTCTCCGTGACCCTGGTGGGAGACCCAGACGATGACTTCACCGGCTGAGAGAGGCTCTGACACTCGATCAGAGGTCTCATCATCTTCATGGACCAAGGAAAGCGGTACTGAATGGAATCCGCCAACGATGTTGGCAGCATGATCGACAACGGTAGCCTCAGCTAGGGGGCTTATGAGTGAGAACACGGTCGGAAGGGCTTCGTCTCCGGTGAGCTCGGCTTCTTCCACCTCCGTCGGTGCCAGAACGCGCTGGATGATCACCCCATGTGGATACAGAGGCCATGCCCTACGCACGATAAACGGCAGAGAGAACGTATACTCGATGCCATTCCGGAGGTATATCCACCCCACGCTTCGAAGAAACACGAAGGTAGCACGCACGCGCGACTCGGGTTCAATTTCACGCCTGCGTTCTTGTTCTGCCCTTTCGAAAGGGCCAAAAGTAGTCCGGGTACGGTTGTCGCGCTCGCGTTCATTCGAAAGTCCCGAGTGAACGTCGTTCGTGTAATGTCCCGAAGACCGGGACGCAGATATGACGCCAGCTTGTTGAAGCCAGCCATTGCATGCCCATTGCACGGGTTGCCCCTCGTGGGTGAAAGACCACTGCTTCTGTATGACACCTCCTGCACACAGCACCACCCGTTCCTGGTCCCAGACCATTCCTCCACTACATCCTCTGGTTCAGATGCGGAGGGAGCGCCGTAAAACACAGAGGGTTGCCGGTCTTGGTCGGGATTTGAGCCACGAAGTGCAGAACGGATGGAACGCAGTAAGTCGGACTCTTGTGTAGGGTCTTCGAACCTGGACTTCGGTCGGAGGTAACGGGAGCTCATTGCTACCCTACTCTGGTGGTTTATGTAGTGCCAGTCACGCGGCCAGGCTTCAAGCTTCCAGTCTAATCACTTGCATATTAGAACTTGATTATAGAGACTTGGTCACATTCATTCACCAAACTACCTATAAGGTCTCCAGAATTCAAAATTGGGTTTCGAGGTCAATGATGAGGTGATGAGTGAAACGCCAGCCCAACGACGACACGACTAACACGCCAGGGCCAATTGAAGGCGCGAGTGTGACATCTGGTCACAACCACGGGACTGATCTGTCACATGTCACAACACATTAACACATTCATCGACGGACTCGCTCTTCTTTCCGACCTTTGAAATGCTCAACTAGCGGTACAGACTATGTACGTGTCAAATACCACAATTTCTCGACATTAGTGGGCAATCTCGAATACATAAATAGGATAGGTTAGAGATGCCCGGCAAACTACTGACTGAGGTGTTAGACCTTTGAAGTCATCGCAATGCAAGGAACTGGACGTACAGTTTCGAGTTGCTAGGGCTAGAAAGCTGAAGATAATGCCAATCACCAGTGAACACCACAGACACCCCTTCTGAACATGATCCTGTCTCCCAGCACGCAGCTATGTGACATTGAGGGCCCAGCCGCGCATCCTGGCAACCGAGCTGAATATCGAATCAGCACCATCCACGTCCAGAATCATCGCCTTTCCTGTTTCGTCGTCCATGCTGACAACTTCGATCCATCTGTTGAGTTCCTTACTCTCCACACTCAAGGCGCTGACAATGTTCCCCAGGTACCCAAGGTCCGAGGCTAGCTGTGCCGCACCACCCGTCGTGAGAGAACGTATGGAAGGGAGGATGCTTTGCGTGAGGTGTTCCAGCAGAGACAGCCCCAGTGATGAGAGCCACACGCTTGCGATTGCCTCGGGAGTTAAAACTGAAAGTGGCGCCGGATTAGGGGGAGTACGGGTAGTCGACGTTCTGCGCACGTGCATCGATTGGGGTTCTGCTGCCACAGTCTCCGTCAGCGATTCTAACAGGGCGAAGTCGACATGAGGGAGCGTTTCGATGGAAAATGCAAACACGTCGTCGTCTGCGTAGACTTCGAAGAGTCGTGGGAGGTTGAGCAAACCTTCAGCAGCGTGTTGCATGGCCTCACTCGGGGACAACGAGAACGTAGGGACAGTGGCTTCACTCGTCGCTCCTGCACCGCCTGTCCTCCGCGATGTTGGACCCGAAGCCGTCCAAAGGGGTGATGATGCGTAAGTAGCAAGGGATTTGTAGAGAGGAGATAGCATCGCCGCCTGAAGGGAGGTTTGGACGAGACTAGCTGCAACGTTGAGGGCAGAATGTCCTTTGGTGAGGAGATGTGAAGCACCTCGGGTGCGAACGGAGTCCTGGCTAGACGGCCGGGCATCTGGTAAGTGTATAGAGTCCAGAAGACTCTGCAGGGAGGATGAGTTGAGCGTTGAGTCTGAAAGTAGTTGCAGCGCGCCGCGCGTAGTGCCCGGCTCACTTGCACGTGGATCTTGGGCGCGAGCCCGGAATGCAGTGGAGGTCTGGAGGAGTGTTCCGCGTAATTGTGACTCGAAAACGGACAGGCGGTCACGCACACCGCGAAGGGACTCGAGAAGGTGAAGCCATAACTGGATGGTAGAGTAATCTTCAAGAGTGTAATCAAGATCGGCCAGATCCTCCGCGCCGAAGTCTGTCACAACGGATGCAGCGGACGTTGGATTATGCGACGTGAACGAGGCTCGCGAGGCATCAATGAAAGTGGTCAGGAACTCATCGAGGGATGACACAAGAACGGCAGCGCCGTATCCGTGAGTGAATGCTTGCATACGAGAAAGACTCTCCTCAGCGAGAGAAAATACATCAAGCGTGCGCTCACGCAGCTCCCTTGCGGCGTCAACTTGCGGAGACGGTTCAGGAAGGGAAGATGAGAGGAATTTTGCCTCGAGGACGCCATAAGAGACTTGATATTCGAGAAAAGGCTCGTAAACCTCTGTATCCCAATCAAGGCCACTTCCCGCGAGCTGGAGGGAACCGACCGACAGTGACATGCGACGCGAGATCGAGAGTCTTCCGTGGGATGTTCGGCGTCGTGGTGCTCTGGACGTTGATTCCGAACTTGTGCTGTCGCTCGGTGGGGAGAGTAAAGCGGAGGATACCTCTGTACGTTCCAATATCTTATCGGCGGCAACCGCAAACTTTTCTGTCGCATGAAAAATGGTGATGAGCTCGGGGAGCACTGTGGGCCCATGATGATTACTAAACGCGGAGAGGCGCTCAGCAAACGTCGGCTGAAGTGACGAGAGGGTCGAAGTGATAAAAGATGAAAGGGCGAATTGCGGGTCTGGGAAAATGGCTGAGATGGATGTACGCTCAGAGTTGAGGACGGAAAGGAAGGTGGTAAAGAAAGTATTGAGGAAGTCCGGGGTGGATTGGCCAGCACTGGGAGGAGAGACAGACAAATCACCGATGTCGGAGAGCTTGGCATCATGCCAGATGCTCACGAGCGAACTCCTGCGTGAGCCATAGTAGTAGGCCCTGAACTCTGAGTCGCGCTGAATGTTGGCAAAAATGGAGTAGTAGTTGCGACAGAGGTTAGTGTCGTGGCTATTGATGGCCGCAATGAGGGCGGAACTGAGAGAGGCTTCTAGCTGATTTTGGAGTGAAATCATGAGCGTACGACGAGCTTCGTATTCTGGGGTGTTTTGAAAAACGACCATGGACTTGTTTGCCTCTGAGAGCTTTTCTGCGGCCTTCTCATAGCTCTGCTCAGAGAGGAGAGACGATACCTCGGACTCGAGGGTACTCCAGGACTCTGCCTCGCGAAGGACGTCGCGTGCAAGTTCCATGTTTTTCTTGATAGTGTCGAGGGAATGGAGCTTGTCAAGAGTGGCAGAGGATTGTGGGGAGAAGGAGGAGGAACGGGTGGTGAGGTTGTTGAGGGCGACCTGGACGGAGAGTGCGCCATCGCGCATGAACTGAAGGTCGTAGGGCAAGCGGGATGCAGAGCGAGAGATTTCATCTATCAGGCGTTCGATGTGGAGTGAAAGATCCTCTGAGGCAATCTCAAGGGTTGGGACAATGTGACTCAGCTGCTTTTCCAGAGACGTGATATCTGAACTGTCATGGCCATCGTGTTGGAGTAGATTATTAATCCAAGTGGCGATGTCAGTGTCGTCGTCCAGGTCTTGCTGTTGTGGTTGTGTGTCTTCCTGATGAGACATGCCGATGAAGGGGCGCCCGTCGATTACCCATCCTCATTACTCAGCGCAATACTCAGCTGATCAGTCATCCACTGGCATCCTTATTCGCCATGCACCCCCATGCATATCGCCCACACTATAAAATGCTGGGCTACTTTCCTCCCAGTAATTCAAACAACTGTACCATTTCTGTAAACTACAATGTCCTCTTCCATTTCTTCTCTTTTCCAGCCCCTGCGCGTCGGTGCTGTCAACGTTCAACATCGCGTCGTGATGGCACCTCTAACGCGCTTCCGCGCAAACAAGGCCCACATCCACGGTGAACTTGCCAAAACCTACTATGAGCAGCGTGCAAGTGTTCCCGGAACGCTTATCATCTCCGAGGCCAGTATCATCGCCCCTCAAGCCGGAGGATACGCGAACGTCCAGGTATCTGGAGCGACGCGCAGATCGCTGGATGGAAACCAGTTCGTAACCCGTCTTGTTTTTGCCGCAGTAGTTGGGTGTCCTGACTTGGAAAAGGTAACCGACGCGGTACACGCAAAGGGATCGTTTATCTTCCTTCAACTGTGGGCACTGGGCCGCGTTGCGGAGCCCACCATCCTCAAGCAAGAAGGCGACTTTGATGTTGTCGGCCCAAGTCCCATTCCATTAACCAGTAATAAGGATTCCGTCACGCCACGGGAACTTACTGTCGCTGAGATCAAAGAGTACGTTCAATTGTACGCAAAGGCGGCAAGAAATGCGATAGAGGCCGGCTTCGACGGTGTTGAGATACACGGAGCTAATGGGTACCTCGTGGATCAATTCCTGCAGTCGGAATCCAATCAGCGGACGGATGAATACGGTGGTTCGATCGAGAATCGTATACGCTTCCCGCTCGAGGTTGTCGATGCAGTCGTGAAAGCTGTGGGTGTGGAACGGACGGGCGTGCGTCTCAGCCCGTGGAGCAAGTTTCAAGGTAAAGAAATACCCGGCCTCGTGCATCCCGGGTTTGCCACTGACGTTCTTTGGTAACTTAGACATGGGTATGAAGGACCCTCTGCCAACATTTACCGCATTTGTGGAGCGCATTCGCGACACGTATCCGAACTTTGCATACATTCACGTCATTGAGGTCTTTCAGCGTACACCTGATGAAGAAAATGAGGCACACTCTAACGAGCCATTGCGCAAGATCTGGGGTAATCGCCCGTACATTGCAGCAGGCGGTTTCGATCGTGCCTCCGCCAACAGCACAGTGGAAAAGCACGGCGGTCTTATTGCCTTTGGCCGTCATTTCATTGCCAATGTGTGTACTTTTTTTTTTTCGTCTTGACGCCGGATATGGTTCTAAAAACGTACACCATACATAGCCTGATCTTCCCTCGCGCTTGAAGGAAGGAATCGCGTTGAATCAATATAATCGGGACACATTCTACCTTCCGGAGGCTGCTGTGGGATACGTAGATTACCCGTTCGCTAACGAGGTCGCTCCTTTGGAGGCATGATAGTATCAAGAAGCCGATTCGAAATGACCGATATAGAGTTCACCGGTGGAGGTACAATAGAGTACTCTACCACTATTCCACAGCATAAATATAATTCATGGTTTTGTGTGTGAATCACGCTGACTGTCTTGTTGGGTGTCAGCATGCGGACAATTGCAAGCGGGGAAAATGACCTCGGAAATGTGGCGACATTGGCGAAACTCCGTTGAGTCGGACGCTATAGAATTCATAGAATTCATTAAAGAAAAAATGCTGCCACTGTCCTATAATTAGCTAGGCACGGCATGTCCAAATCCAGATGAAGTGCGGACCGCTGGAGGTTTGAAGCCTGCACCTTGTTCAAGTTTGAGCTTGTCCGCACACTTCATTGCGCAGCTACTAACGCAATGCGTCGAAGCGATGGAACCCTCAAAATCACAGCAAAGATATATTATGCTTCTGAGGCTCCATGGAGTTCAATTGGCCGCCGGCGCATATCATATCTTCAGTACAACGTGCACCCTCATAATCCCAAAAGGACGGCCGACCTCACTTAAGCGGCCCCACTACAGTGCCAGTGCCCTCAGGCTCAGGGCTAACAAAGATTATTATCCCCCAATTTACATCCGACAATCACTGTACCTGTTTCGTTGTCACCCTGATGATCATTGTAACCAAGTTACACCACGGTACAGTGAACCATTAAAAGAGCAAAAAAAAAAAACGATCCCTAAAACCTAATCACAACTGAAAACTAACTTTCATGGTGCTGGTGATGCCAGTAAAGAAGCCAAAGTTTGAATTGGACGATTCGAAGCTGCGCCGTTGACTATTTCAAGCTTTTCCTTACTTACGACTTACGGTATTGACAATCCGATGGATCGTCCATCCGAGGGGGGTTGGCCCTGACTACCACTGAGAGGACCCATCAGATATTTCTGCCGATAATCTATTTTTGATAGCAACCTGAAGGCCTGAGAACGGAACGCCGGCTCGCTCTTGTACACTTGAGGACCTTTTTTTTTGGCAATTCCTTTCTCCGAGTCCCGTCCTGCTAAGTTCGAGTCACGGGTCGACCGCCACCCGCAGGAGACAATAACACTGGCATATTTGCCAGCGCAGGGGCTGATCGATTTCAGCTATACAAGCAACAACATTGCAGTCTGCGTCGGCTCTGCCAGTGCGACGCGTCTCCCAGGGGAAGAACCACAAACCATAAAGAACGTATTTGCTGTATATTTATATTTTCCTGCTCTCGTCTGCGTTGAGAATCAGCGTAGTAAAGAACCTAATCATCTCCACAAAGTTATCAGCTGACATGTCTGCCAAGCTAATCAGCAACCTGACTTGGAAGGGGTTTCCAAACATACGCTCGTTGACGGTATGGGCGCCGTTCGGCGCTCTGAAGGCATTTCCTCCATCATGGTGGTTGTACCGGATAATGTAACGCGTGAGGTTCCAATAGTGCCTCGTGTCTATTGATTAGATCGTCAGTCTCTGTTTTGATGATAGACAGACAGGAGTACACCCACCAGTGTTTCCAGTCAAGATCCCAGGACTTACGAATATGTTATCCGCACCGTCTAGACCCCGATGAGCGTTGAAAGTTGCCTTGATCGTTCCACTTAATAGCTGCCACGGAGCTGAGTCTTCACCAAAGGGCGTGATCGGAGCTGGCTCCAAATGAGTACCCCAGGCCTCAGTCAGCGTAAGCGTTCCCACTGCTGGGCCATCCTCGGTGGAGATTGCCGAGCCGAAGGCAGTATAAGTGAGATTAAACTCCCTAGCCAACTGTTTTGGGACGTCTCTATCGCGTTGTCGCACCGCGGCAACAGAGCTAGTGTGGGTAGTATAAATGAACACTGTGAACAGTGAGATATATGCAAAACAGACCGACCTTTGTGTAGCAATTCGGTGATTGATGACAGCCCAAGCTTCTTCGGGCAGCGCGTTCGACTTCACGCCACCCTGCACGAGGTCAATGGCTTGCGTAGTACCAATCAACGCATTGTAGAACGGATCTGTTATCAATTCCGCCTCTAGTTTACGTAGAGCCTCGTCTGAGTGGATCGAGGTCTTGACAAGAGCGCGTAGGCGTGCCGGGAGATTCTTGGCATATCGCCCTATGCATTGGATGTTACCGTAAATAGGGGTGTCGCGCTCGAGACGAGGCTTGATGGGGTTGGCCTCGTACTCAACGAGGAGACGTGACAGGATCCCGATACTCTATGATATATAGAATTGGGATAAGATCGATCAGAAAACACGTGCCGCTGACCGTGTGCGCAGGCGGAACGCTTGAATGGCCACCTGAAGTCGAGACTTTGACCCTGGTATTCATAAGACCCTTTTCGGCGATGCCGGGGATAGCGATGATGGTGCCTTCTATGTCACGGTATACACCTACGTGAGCGGTAACGATGAGCCATTAACTATTTAAATGTGCATTACAGTACTCACTGCCCTCGTCCACCAATAGCGCAAACGAATCTGGGCCGTACTTTTCCATCATTGCATCAGAGAGATGTTGGGCACCCTATCGGCAGCAGAGCTAAGCTCATATAGCTAGTCATAGAAAGGTTTTTATCGCTGACCCGAGAGCCGGAAGTCTCTTCGTCGAAGCCAAAAGCAAGAACGACAGTGCGAGCAGGTTTGAATTGTTTCTCGAGCAAGGTTTCAATGGATGCACTATTTTGGGTCTAGCTTTGGCATCACGGCGGAAGAGAAGAGGTAGGACACATACAGTATCCCGATCACTCCGCTCTTATCATCGGAGCTTCCCCTGCCCCAGATGAATTTACCTATAAACAACTCCAGTAAGAAATCCAAAACACAAAGGCAAAGCCAATACTGTACAATACCGTCATAGTACCCAGAGTAAGGTGGGTGTTCCCATTTATTGACAGTCTCGGGATTGACGGGAGTTACATCTGCGAATCAGATGGTAAGTATCTGTCAGTCAATGAGTGTGTAATCGACGTGATTCACGGACAAGACAAACCCTGATGGCCAGTTAGGAGAAGCGGTTTGAGAGTATCGTCGGAGCCCTTCCACTCGTAGAGTAATCCGTATGTGTTGACGTTCGTCAGCGCAAGGCTCTTGTGGCTAAAAAAAAAACAAAGCTTAATTCACTCCTGCTTGTTGTAAAAACACAAAGAAAAAATTATCACGCACGTGAGAGGAAATGCTTATCTGAGGTAGTCATGGAACGGTCCGAAAGCCTCCCACCGCTCGTCCTCACCGACGGGGCCCATATTACTGTAAGACTCCGTACTTCATTCAACATTATCATGGGAGTCTCAGGGAACGAAATGCCGCAGAGCACAAGCACAAGGCATCAATAAAAATACGTACGGAATGCGTACTGCCTGTCCGAGCCACGCCACAGCTCTCGTCCTAAACGCGTCGTCGTCGTCGAAACCACGTCCAAGACTCTTCCAGAGCTGCGCATGACTCTCCGGGTAGAGGACATCCGACTGGGGACAGATCTTGGCAGTGTGACCCAGCATTAGTACCGCAGATAAGGATTTGCCATGAAGGGGGTGAGCATGAAGAAGGAATGCCATTGCGAAAATGCCGCTTGCGAGCAGAGCAACTACCATCCATTTGGACCTCCGCGTCTGGGAGTGGAACGACCTCCTCCTCCGAGGGGCTTGCGCGGGGGCAGCAATTATCGGGATACCTTTTTTACCACCGTTTGCGACCATCGTCGCTGAAGGATGCCTAGCGGTGGCAGTCAGGTGTCAGGGTCGGGGTGTGGTGTCACTGGTGTGCCAGTGGGGCTACGATGCATACCCCCGCGGCGGATTCTCGCCGGTAGGCCTGTACATGTAGGGCAAGGTCTTGTCCAAATCCAATCTACCTTTCAAACCCGAGACAGATCATAAGGCCACCATATGTCCGCGCGGAAGGGCTTCGCTCGCGAAGAGGGAGGATGTGCCAGTAAAAGATGGGAGGTTTCATTTTCATTCAACGATTGTCAGTTGCGTGAGGTGTTTGAATCATCTTTCATGAGTTATTGACTTGGTTTAAATGAAAAAGGGCCGCCGCTGGCACAGTGCCACGGAAATTGCCGAGACAGGTGTAATTCGGATTTGTTGAGTTTATCGTAGCTCCACCAGTTGTCGTTCATACTCGACATAAACATGTGGCATCACAACACTGCGGCCATAGGCTTACAGTAAGTTGAAAGTATACGCCAAAGTTTGAATTGGACGAAAGCGAAGCTGCGGCGCCATTGACTATTTCAAGCTTTTCTTTCCTTCTTCCATACGACCTTATTGACTATCTGATGGATCGACAAGAGGGGTTTTATTTTGACCCTGACTACCACTAGTACTGCGGACTGACGAACCCATCAGATATTTTTTGTCGATAGTCTATTTTTAATAGCAACTTGAAGGCCTGAGAACGCCAGCCTACTCTTGCGTACCTGGGGACTTTTCCCCTAGTAGTAATTCATCTCTCCCAGTCTAAGTTCGAGCCACGGGTCGACGGTCACCCGCAGGAGACAAAAACACTGGCATACTGGCCAGCGCAGGGGCCGATCAATTTCAGCTATACAAGCAACAACATTGCAGTCTGCGTCGGCTCTGCCAGTGCGACGCATCTCCCAGGGGAAGAACGAGAAGCCTACTGTGACAAGGAACGTATTTACCGTATATTTATATTTTCCTGCTCTCGTCTGCGTTGAGAATCAGCATAGTGAAGAACCTAATCATCTCCACAAAGCAACAACCTGGAATCCAAACTCGGAAGGGGGTTTCTAAACATACGCTCTTTGACGGTATGGGCGCCGTTCGGCGTTCTAAAGCCCTTTCCTCCATCATGATGGTTATACCGGATAATGTGGCGCGTGAGGTTCCAATAGTACCTCGTATCTGTTGACATCAGATCGTGCTCTGATGACAGGAAGACAGGAGAAGTACACCCACCCGTGTTTCCAGTCGTGATCCCTGGGCTTACGAATATGTTATCCGCACCGTCTAGACCCCGGTGAGCGTTGAAAGTAGCCTTGATCGTCCCGCTCAATAGCTGCCACGGAGCTGAGTCCTCACCAAAGGGCGTGATCGGGGCTGGCTCCAAAGGAGTATCATCCCAGGCCTCAGTCAGCGTAGCGTAAGCGTGCCCGCCGCTGCGCCATCCTCGGTGGGGATTGCCGAGCCGAAAGCGGTATCCAGCATTTGGATGATCTCCGGCTCCGAGTCAAAGTCTGTTCAGGCTGGGAGCGGCGGCGGCTGCACGTCCTCCGAGTCGCTCGAGTCAAAGGGGCTTGTTGCACGCCTGGAGGAGCAGCAATTATCAAGATGCCCTTTTCGTCGCCGCTTCTTCTTGCGAACATGATCGTCAGGTCAGTAGTGGAGGGATGCCCGGCCAGTGGGGGGTGTCGGGGTGTCGGTCGGGGCAGGTGCCAGTGCCAGAGTCAGTGGGCTACGATGCATAACTATATAACCATGGATTGACATGATAAATTTATGTTATGGTGGTGATAAGCATTGCACATATGACACCCCCTCGCGGTAGATTCTCGCCGGGAGGCCTCTATACATTCTACCTTTCGAAACCGAGAGAGCCAGTGACTCGGAGCTACCATATGTTCCGCACGGAAGGGGAAGATGTACCAATAAAGTTGGGGAGGTTCATTCATTCAACTGATTGTCAGTTGCGTGAGCGTTTGAATCATCTTTTCCTGAGTTATGTGGTTCAAATGAAAGGGCGGGCGGCTACCGTCTCACGGAAATTGCCATCGGAGGTAGATACAATGATCTTAGATTAGATTTGGTAGAGATTCCGGCACTTGCGCACGACTTACAATATATCCAGACGCTGTGATGCGATTGTTCACCATTGAAATGTCACACCGTACAGCAGAGTTTATAAAACAGAGTGGAAGTATGAGGCTCGACGTGTGCAACGTAATAAAGATAAAAAAAATAATCGATCAGTTCAACATGTCAAAAGAAAATAGAAAAAAAACTCTGTGGCAGTCAAATACTGTATACCGCAAATAGCATTGAAATAAAAAATGTGAACCATAGCCTAACAAAAACCGCTAAGACTAATAACGACGACGACGACAACGAAGCAACAATAACAACGAAGCAAGCAACAAGAAGAAAAATGGCCACCACCATGGCACCGGTATCAAGAACCAGGAAATCGTGCATAAGGGTGAAAACCGTGCTGTCCACGATTCGTGACACGAGCAGGTCCTGGGCCCTGATTCATCCCCGGACGACCACCCCGTCCAGCGGCACCCATCATACCACCCATATTTTGTCGCATGCCCATGCCCATGCCACCACCGCTCATAGCAGCAGCAGCAGCAGCAGCGGCAGCACCCATCCCTCCCGCCGCGCCCATACCTCCCATACCGGCCGCACCGGCACCACCGGCACCCGTCATACCAATGGGACCCATCCCGAGTCGCATCCCACCGACGCCGGCACCCATACCCATGTTACCACCCATATTAGCAGCAGTGGCCATCGGGTTCATCGCGCCTACACCACCTGCGCCGCCCATTCCACCCATTCCGCCCATACCGAATCGTCCCATGCCCATGCCCATACCCATCATGGGGTTGAAGCCGCCCATCATACCCATGCCTCCACCCATCATACTGTTGTAGGGGGTGCCCATTCCGTTCATCATGCGTTGATACATCATGGACATGTCGCCCGCACCGCTGTTGTTCATTGGCATGAACGGCATACTATTGCCCATCGCTGCGGGATTACTGGCGGCAACTTGGCCGTTACTAAAGTTGTTGCTTGGCGGGGGTACGCTATGTCGTTGTTGATCACGTTGGCTACGTGGTTGGGCCGTCTTTACTTCAATCTGGCACGGGATGAGGAAGGAATGAGCCTCGCGAGGGGTCGATACACATCACCTGTTTCTCATCAAGAATAAGTCCCAGCTTTCCAACAAGCTGAGAGTCGCTGCTGTTATCCTCAAAGGTAACAAAGCCGAATCCTTTCGATCGGCCCGTTTCACGGTCAACCATGACCGTGGCATCGACGACTTTTCCAAATTTGGAAAAGAAAGCACGCATAGACTCCGCCGTAGTCTGCGGTGCTAAGCCACCAACAAAGTACCGCGTGTTTCGTAGGTGTTCCTCCCGTGGAATCGCGCGTTTGGGGTCGATCTGTTACGAAACCGGAAAAACATTTGTCAGAAAACGTGTGTGACGTTGAAGGGGTGCAAAGCACACGGACGGCCTTCCCATCCAGGAAATGCTCCCGGACCATGACCGCGTTGACTGAAGCCGGATCTTCAAATGTGAGGAAAGCAAAGCCGCGCGACTTGCCATCGGCGTCCCGGACGATCGTACAGGCGTCGACTTTGCCGAATTCGGAAAAGTAATTTCGCAAGCCCTCTGGTGAAATAAAAATAAAAGAGAAAAAAATCACACGCCCACCGCACATTCAGCATAGGTTAGCAAAAATGGACATGACATTGCAATGAGTGAGGCAGTGAGTGGGATGTGATATAAGGGGGGGTGAAAAAAGTACCATCTGTTGTATCCCAGGATAAGCCGCCAACAAACATCTTGCTGTAAGGATATTTGGCGGATAGTACCCGAAGAGAGGTAATCGACAGAGGTGGAGAGCGGAGGATAGGCGTAGGCGTAGGCGTAGCAAAGCGACATAGCAGAGAACACAAGTAAGTTTGACATCCTTGGTAGCAAGATACGGAATATGATGAGAAAGACGGTACACGTGAGGCGTGATGCCATCGAAGCTCGCCACAACATCTGGTAAACGCATGTAGCAGGTGGAGGAGACTCGTACGCGTGGACACTACCGCTAAGCAGCTGACGCACTGTGCTTCTGTAGATATGAACTACGGGGGCAACAACAACTCTGTGGGCAGCACACACGCTGCCCTTGACGTACAACAACAACGATGGATACAGGATAGAGGAGCGATGAAACACGCACCCTTCATCTTTCATCTCAGAGGGCCTCACAGGCCGCGACTGTCCGTCAGTAGGCGAGCTAGCGCCCGCAGAGCCAGATTGGTTAAATTGTGCGAGACGGGCGGCATCGAGACGACCCCGTTCCTGGCTGGGCGTCTGGCGGTAGGCAGAAGAAAATTGCTCTGCGACCTGGGCCGAGTAGGACAAAGAGTTGTTGTTGTTCGTCGTGGTAGTAGTATTTGGCTTAGGGGGCAGGGCATCAGCAGCGTTCGACCGTGGCTTGGTGGAGTCAAAGGTTGGGATGGGTTGTGTGACAACCTCGACCTCAGATTCTGAAGCTGCTGATGGGTCTTCTGGTGGCTCAATAAAGTCGGTGGTGCCATCATCAGCGTTCGAGTCAGTTAAGTTAGAGGGGTTGCCAAGAACAGGAACTGCAAAGTCTTCTTCGAATTCATCGCCATAAAGGCCTGCGTAAAGTTTAGAACGAAGACAGAAAGAGAGAACTAAAAAAATACCATCGTAGAGGTTATCATCTGTTGATTCAACCTTGGCCATGAGTTGGAAAGAGCAGGTGGGGTACGGGCAAGACGTGGACTGGTCGAGTCTCGAGTCTAAATAATGTCTGGGGCGTGTCTTGCCGGAAGAGTGCCTGGCTAAACAAACAAGACCAAATAACTGCACCGGAATTCCCGTGGTCCGTGCGTGGGCGGCCACGGCCACACAATACATCGTTCGTTCATGCTGCATATGAATGCAATGCAAGTATACATAGTGATGAACCATTAAAAACAAATATCCCAAGCATCCTAAGATCTTCATTCCCCAGATCTCGCCAACCCTAATCAGTGCACTCCGTTCACCAGTGACATCTGCTGGAGCAACTCCTGCGTCCGCTCAGCCACGGCGTCATAAGCATAATGCACTGGCTGCTGCTGCGCCCAGCCATGATGAGGCGATTCCGAGTCCGAGTCACTCATCCCACTGTCATCCTGCGCCGTGTTCCTCACCTCGCGGGCATCTGTCCGTTCATAGAAAATGTCATCTGGGTTGAATGCGTCCGCTGGAAGTGTGTCAATATAATAAGTCGTAGAGTGACGCGCGTGTACGACTTACGATCTGCTTCTTCCACCTCGACCACTCGCCTCTTGCCCAATGCCTTGGCGCTCGGTCTGATCGGCGTCCGGACCTCCTCTTCATGGTCTTGCCCATCTACATCCACGCGCGGGACAACGATACCCAAGGGCGGTTTTGACACCCCACCATTTGGAGCCTCGGAATGCGCCAGTGGGGGATTAGCTACAGCGCCGAGGATAGAGGATCGGCCAAATCCGCCCCGTTCGGGTGACGGTGTATGGGAACGAAGCATTACAAGCCCCGGCGAGCGGGGACCGTGGGGTGCCGGGGGCGGCAACGCGAGCGACTGTTGAGGTACCCCATAATTTGACTGGTATTGCACAGGAATTGGGGGTAACGGGTGGGGCTGGCCTACATGGGGTTGCAAAGCGGCAGGAATAGAGAAATGGTGAGGTTGTGGGGAAGGCGAAGGCGACGGAGAGGCACTACGTGACGATGAGCCACCTGTTGGAGGTAGATCTAGACTGTGCACGTAGCCGCGCTCATCTATCACGTTCTTCTACAAGAAACATTCAGGTCACAGTGACAGCGCAGCACGGCACAAAACTTACTGAACGATCCAAGCGGGTGTCCTGTCGGCTGCGCTCCATCGCCTCGCGCTCAATACCTATTCGTTCGATCTCTTCATGCACTCGCAATACCGACGTGAGTGCCTCATTTGCCTCGAGAAGCGCGCCAAGTAGCTGCTCCTCGGGTGTAGGTGTCAGCTCTACAGGAGATTCCTCTCCGCTGCCCTTGCGATGAGGTTTGCTTAGCACATTAGGTGCACCCAGTCCATTTGGTCGCTTGGTTGTACGCTGTTGCTGTTGTTGTACCTGTACTTGAGCTTCACGAGCAGCACGCGATCGATCCGCTCCTGCTGTCGCCCACGGTATTTGCGCCGCAATCAGGTCCCGAGAAGTCAGGCATTTCGTATACCATTCCTGAGTAGATCATCAGGTCTCTCGCTCCTTGACAAGGAGATACAGACTCTCACCTTGATAATGTCTTTCTCTCGTAGGTCCTCCGGAGAGGCAAAGGCGAGGGCTTCACTCAATAACTGTGAATTCCCATTCGCAATGCGGCATTCTTGGAACAGTCGCCGCATGTCCTCTTCAGGCGGTATGACACGCTGTAGCTGACCATGACTAGGTGCCTCACGTTTCGCACGGTTAGGTTGTTGTGTTGTCTGGGACTGGGGCTGTAGCGGTTGTGATTGTGGTTGTTGTGGCGGTGGCGGTGGCGGTGCTAGAGGCTGAGCATTCAGCGCTGGTGCGGTTTGGGTGGTTTGAAGCGATTGTGGATGCATGGGAGGCTGATAACCAGCAGGAAGAGGAGTCACGGTGCTTCGCCGCGGTGAGGGTGGATTGAACATGGCGTCATCGTAATCGAAGGGTACACCCTGTAATAAGACTCAGAATTCGAATAAGTTCGCATAGAAGTATCAAGACCGACCTCATCGGGTTTTCCAGCAGGCTTGACTTTTCTCCAAAGCAAACGAAAGCCGGATTCGTTTTTCTGCACCGCTCCAGAGCTCGCATACGCTGCAGCTGCGAGCACATCAAGCAAACGCTCTCGAACGACGGGCGAGGTGCGTTGTGAAGTAAGAACATCTTCTAGGG
Organism: Russula aff. rugulosa BPL654; assembly: GCA_022496225.1. NCBI lineage: Eukaryota > Fungi > Basidiomycota > Agaricomycetes > Russulales > Russulaceae > Russula > Russula aff. rugulosa BPL654. The sequence continues at coordinate 20,006 of WTXE01000059.1, read as the reverse complement.
TGTCCAAGAACTTGTTTTTTGCGCATTGATGGACAAAAAGTTCAGACGAGTTCCGTAGCATAATGGCCCAAAGCTATGTGGATAAAGTCAGACGCATACGATAAGAAAACCGTTGGGATGCGCACTCTTGCCGCTGATAGTTGTTGAGGGGCATCTCCATATCTGAAAATTGAATCAAATCATGAGGATACGATGGGAACAGACGGCAGATGACACACTTGAACTCCCTACGAAGAGCCTTCGCTGCTTCCTTAGCGTTCGCTTCGGTAGCTGATGCTCGTTCACAGACATCGAGAACGACTGTCCAGTCTTCAGACGAGGTTGCGGTCAAGTAACCTAGGTAAAAAGGATGATGAATAATGAGAGGCAACAAGGGAATGCTGTGTAAATACCGATCATCCTCATGAGGTCTTGTTGTCCGTCCTCCCTGTCACGGGTTTCCCGGCGGTGACTGTCGCGATCACCCGCGGTAGCCCAACTCCAGAAACCACGCTCCCTCTTTTCTTCACGGATGGAACCTTCGCTGGGTGCATATACGACGGTATCGTCATCGCGAACGGGGCGTGGTACATCAAGGTTGGGGGGTGGGGCCGAGAACTGCGGGTTGAGGGCGTTGAGGATACTGACGGCTGTAGGGGCACCGCGGCGATCCTTCTCGCGTTCTCGAGTGTCCTTATTGTGAGGTGATCGGAGAGGAGGCGTTCCCGCGAACGGTGGTGGATTTCGCGTCGGATTTACAGGATTAGGAAGGGGCGGGGATGCCCCTGGGGGGAGAGATGCGAGTGAAGACGATCGGGAAGATGTCAAGGGCAAGAGCTTGGCCGAATCCGAATTGCCAGTAGGATCGGGAGGTAAGAGTTGCCAATTCTCATCATCAAGTGGAGGGGGGGTTGGAAGATGGGTGTCGAGGGACGGAGGGATGAGACGGAGCTGGTGGAGGGGTTGTAACCCTCCTTGGAAGTGGGGATGGTGAGGTTGAGGAGCTGGAATTCCTGCTGTTGGGACAAAATGTACACGTTATGAATAAGAGAGTTTGAGAGATCAGAAGAGCGAAAAAAGGGAGAACCTCTGAAGAGTTTGCGGAAGTTAGATCTGGAGGAGGAACATCCCTCGGAGCAGGGGTGACTTTTGTAAGTTTGGGCTTGTCCCTGTTGAATAACTTTCGCATGGGAACGAAGAGTGAGAAGAGGAGGGGATACGATGGAGTGGGAGAGGGAAAGAGGAATAGGAACGGCAAGTAAAGAAAGGAAAGAGGTCGAGACTACTGATGCATGAGCGCCAAGCGACCCAACCCCGCCTCCACTTCTTACCCTCGCTCCCATCGGCTACTGCGTTCTACTCGACTAAACAATAACCATATCCTCGTACCGAGTCATGCCTCGTAACCCTGCCGAAACCGCCTGTGTTCTCGCTCATTCGTTGATATCTTCTACTGTACAGTTTACAGTAGCTATGTTTCCAATAACGATGACAAACCCACGCTATCACAACTAGGGCCTGCCATTGTCCCTGGTTCTGTGATTTGCCTGATGGCCTACCCGAACATACTTCTTTTACCCAGCTACGTGGCAACTGAGTTCTCGATACTCGTCATAGAGGCTCTCCCGGTTGTTTGCACTTGCACGGTCGCTCAAGTACAACACCAAAATGCCGTCCCGTGGATGGTCGCGTACCCGCGTCTCCCCGCCATGCCGTAAGAGGTTTGATAGCAATCAGAATATATTACAGTATTGGTACAGTGCCATACAGTGAACTGTACAGTATGGTCACCACGGGCACGATCATACACACTCAGGGCGTTTAAACCAGTTGATGTTGATCCCGAAATCACGGCCATAAATACAAGGTATTTTACCAAGGCGATGATGATCCACTTGCATCGCTTTCGCTTCCGCCAATGAAAAAAGGCACGAGCCAAAAATACAACAAGTAAATTAAACGGGGTAACTAGATCTCGCAAAGTACAGTATACAGTAAAGATCAACAAGAGGTCTCCCATTCGTGCATCATGGTGGAGGGTTAATAGCGCTCTGAGTCTCCGCGGTCAACAGCGTCCACGCTTGCATGTCCTCCAAAGGAAGTTCCTTCCACTTGGCGTAGATCTGTGAACCAATGATGATCAGAACCGACAGTCGGAGGTAGCACTGCCACAGCCGCAGTACACGATGCGATCCATACCTCATCAAAAAACGAGAAAATCTCGGCCGTCTTGGTATCCGCACGGTTCTGCGCCGCTACGTTCCCCTGCACCTCCTGATAAAGCTCCATATTTTCCTTCTCCATCTACATTTTGTTTGCCGAAAAGATCAGGAAAACCAAGCGTACGCGGGAGTTCAGAGTCGGGGAGGGGAGGCATGACCGAAAAAACGCACCTCTGCTAGTCGAGCGCGAAGCGAGTCACGCTCACGTTCGAGAGCAGGTACTGTCCGCGCGCGCACTGCCACGCGGGTTGTAAATCCGCACGCCAGGTGTCCGCGCCCGTGTCACCACCGGTAGCAGATCCAGTTTCGCCACGCTGTCGGCGTGCGCGTGCCTCAGTCACTACTTGGTGCAAAATATCCACGTTCTTTTGGACATCATATTGCTCGAACAACTTGTTTGTATTGGTCTTGTGTTTGTTCCCATCCCAAAACGGAAGAATGGAACATGGAATGGAGAACATGTGGCGCGCGCCAAGGGGAAGGCAGGGGGATAAAAACAAGGGAAATATCAGTTGGGTGGTATGGGTAGATGAGAGGAGGAGTGAGGAGAGGGGAGAGAAACGTACGACGATGTGGGTTTCGATAAAGCTCGAGACTGTGTTAAAGATACCCTCTGCACCGTTGGGCTGCTCCTCACACCAGAGAGGGAAACACTCGGAAAAGTCTTTAAAACTAAACAATCAACGAAATGATTGTGAACTCCGCGAGGGTAAGAAAGAGAACAGACGGACGTCCACTTGTGTGCAGCACGCTGAATAGCAAGCTGAAGAGCGGCATAAAACTGAGTCCATCGCTTACTCGGTAGTGGGCTGGCAGGTTCTTGCTGAGGTGCCATGCCGTGATATTAACTTGTACACATGAGATCCTTTCTAGGAAGAGCCTCACACGCAGCTATTTTTATTTGCGCGCAGTCCTCAACTCTCCCACGCTTGTAGGTACACCGAACCGGTTGAAACCGCTGGGCGCCACTTGGCAACCAGTCACAACAGTAAAGTAAATTTCCATTTCTAAATGGCCTCAGTTGGGCTAACTAGAGTACGTGGAAGGGACTATCTGCTCGAGTGGCCTATCAATGACCGCTCGAGAGTGAGATGGTGTAACTCTCCGGACTGGTAATACTATATGCAGATTTGTGCGATCTAATCTGTGCAAACTCATCAACCTCATATCCGTAACACCCGCGGCCATTTATGGGGTGAGGCGGCAACACTGCGGCAACCCGAAATATAAACAGCTTCCCATCTCGATGTCTTTTCCATCTTTGCCCTTCGCTTACCTCCCCCTCTCTCACAGGCCTCACCGCCTTACCCCCCCTCTTCATGCGTTCCTTACTTTTTATCTCCCTCCTTTGTCTCTGGGCTGTCCGAGTTGTGGCCGATGGTTTCTCGATCTACCAGCCAAAAAACCAGGTGATTTATGGCGGTACTGCGCTCCATCTCACAGCTACTTCTACTGCTGCCGCGTCAAACTTCACCAATGCAGCAGCATATGACCAAACTGTCTTGAACCCCCCTGCCGTTCCCAACCCCGCCATCCCCACGTCCGTCCCAGTACAGCTTCAAAGTAGCGGTGTTACTACTGTTACTACCCCCAACGTTTCCCTACCAGTTAACGGTGGCTTCTTTGGCATTTCGATTGAGATGTCGGTGGCGAATCAAGTTTGTGAGTTGTCATCTCATTCCGTCTCGATCACCTTAACAAACAGCCGCTTCAGTGGGCAGGAACAGGTATGCGCTCTTTTCCACCTCTTGTCAATCCAGCCATACCCACCTTCCAATAGCACCTCACTGCAGGTTCCGTTCCTCAATCTCTTGGCAAACCTCGTCGAACGGGCCGGCTGGGCCCAGATCCGTGTGGGTGGTAACTCTCAAGAGAGTGCAGAGCTGGTCTCGTCTCTCCCAAATGGCACTATGCTTGCGAAAGATACCAATAACACTTCCGGTCCCACAAGCACTCCACCCTTGGAATATACAGTGGACCTGTTATACACCATGTCCAATATCTCCAAACTCACAAATACCCACTGGTACCTTGGTTGGTTACCTCGCGCCACCCTGTTCTTTATCCTCGAAGCTCATGTAACTAGGCATCCCCTTTATTAATGCCAACGTACAGAACGTCTCTCTGGCAATCATGGAACATGGCCAGAGTATTCTTGGTAACAATCTGCTTGGCCTTCAGGCCGGAAATGAACCCGATCTCTACGCCGCGCACGGCCATAGGCCAGCTGTAAGATCATCAGTTCTCAATGTAACCTTCGAATAATGATATTGATGCGTCTTAGAATTACTCACAGTTTGACTACTTCGGAGAGATCGGAAATCTAGTGCAACAAATTGCCGATGATCAGTCAATCCCGATCAAGAACAATATGCTCATTGTACCCAGCGTACAGGCCACATGGACACCAGAGAGCGTTTGGAATACCGGTATTGTAGGCTCCTATTCGAGCAGTCTCTATGGCCTCGCAGTTGAACGGTTTGTGGAGACTTTCAGTTTGCTTTCGACCCTTCTCACTTTTCCTTCAGATATCCTGATGACAACTGCGCCGCTCTATATCCATCCCTCGGCACCCCACAGGTCCCGCAGGATATCTTTATCAACTATTTACAGCACAACGCATCCACCAACCTCATATCCTCATACATCAACTCGTCGGCATTTGCTGTACAGAACCAGAAGCCCTTCATAATGTTTGAGACCAACACTGCATCATGCTCCGGTTTTCCAGGGATATCTGATTCTTTCGGCGCAGCCCTTTGGTCCCTCGACTGGGCGATGACGATGGCATATAATAACTTTACAGCGGCGTTGTACCATGTTGGTGGTCAAAATGCGTACTACAATCTTTTCACCCCACCACCAACTAATCAGACCAAATACGGTGCCCAATGGACCGTGGGCCCGGTCTACTACTCCGCCCTTGTCATGGCCGAAATATTGGGGCCGCAGAACAAGTCCCAGATCTCTGATATCACGCAAAATATCAACACGCCAATCTACGCCATATATGAGGATGGTGCACCTACGAAAGTGGCGTTGTTCAATTTTGTGACGGATCAGTCGGGTGCATCAACCTACAATGCTGTCATTTCCATTGGAGGCGGCTCTACGGGCCAGAGCAATGCGACACCCTCGCAAGTGCAAGTCAAGTAAGTACTCATCGAACATGGCTTACCAGAGATGAAAATCCTCAACACTTTTCATTCTTTGTAGATACCTCTTGGCCCCGTCCGTGTCGTCCATAACCAACTTTACGTGGGCAGGGCAGGTAAGCTCATCCTGTTGCCCGTTCTTTCCGGCGGTGCTCATGAGAATATTTCTCCCTACCACAGACCCTGGGCAGTGCCTTGAAGTCTGATGGTCGGCTGAACGGCGCGCTAGACATTACAACGATCCAATGTGACCAAAATGCCAATACCTGTACCATCCCCGTACCAGCGCCAGCCTTCGCGCTCGTATTCCTCACTGCCGACTCGCTAAAGGAAGTCTCGCCCACATCGACCATGACATTCGCAACGTCGGCGATCAGCACCGGCAGCAACATTTACATCGACCCCAACATGCTCGCTACGTCGTATGGACACACGGGCATGGAGAATGTCCGCGGCGCGACGAGCCCCGGCAGTATATCCGCCGCGTCTACATTACACACGACAATTTCTGCCGCCATTGCCCTCTTCGCCTCCGCACTGGGAGCGGTCTTCGTTGCCCGGAGGTGGTAGAAAAGAAGACCGTGATGACGTGAATGATGACGAATAACAATAACGATCTTCCGGATCTTTGTCCGTCTTAACGAACCGAACTCTTCAAGCGCCTGGCAGGGCCAAAGACGGCGCATTTACGGGGTACAGCAGAGCATGCTGAGTGCTGCTGGGTTACGGGAGTACCGTATTACCCCCTCTCTTCCCCCGTCATTTATTCTGCCTATTTTTTGCGGGAAAACCCTCACCGAGCAACATATGACGCGACGGGTGCTGGTAGTGTTCACCCCTCTCAATTTTTGTATCTTCGGATCAACCCTGTCGGCTACCACTTACTGGCAGGAAGATTTTTCCGACATTTTTTTCCAACGATTTCCATACTGTACGATAAACGAGTCGATATCAGAATACCCATCACGTAGTATCATTTTACCCCCAACCAACCAAACAGACATTTGCTTTGCTTTCGATTACCCACGGACTTCTCTTTTTTATTCATTTTAAATCTCACTCATTCGTCTTGATTGTGCTCATCAACCATCAATCCGCCCATCCATCCATCCATCCATCCACCCACTGCACAGAATTGATCTTTTTTGATATATGATATTTTCCCCCAATAATACGTAACCCAGATGAGCTGCAGCAGCAACTTGTTTTTTCTTTGATAGAAAAAAATCATGTCGGGGGTGCAAACCGTGTAAACCGTGTAAACCTGAAAAGAATAAAAAAGGGAACTTTCGTTATTCGTTACGGCGTTTGTGGAGCTCGGAGTTTCATTACAGATAACGACTACGAAGGCTTCAACGCGACCGTGACACCTGTCGCTACTGCTACCAACTTATAATTTAATAATTTCAAAAAAAACAAAACAATAAACCCTTCGAAGGGTATACTGTATATCCAGAACGTTGTTCTGTACCTTGGGGTTGAAGGTTCATTCATAATTTCATCTCCTCCTCCTGGGTAGCTATTTTTGGTGGTTGGTTCTGTGGTTCGGTTTGCTGCGCAATAAGATTGAGAAAGGGATGAGGTCGATGGTTCTCGACACATGTACCTATTCTGTACGTAGCCGGGCGGGCCCGAGGCAAAAGAGAGCGGCTGGAACATTGACCACGAAGTTTCCAACCCAAAGGATACTGTACTACTCAACACGATGCATTCCATTCCGCGGACAGTTTATCGGCGAGACCCGGGCCCGCGGCTACGCACGTACAGTACATTTCTGTAAATCCAATTACTGTACTGTATCATGACCTGTCATCGTTTGATACGTACAGTATATCAATGACACACGATCGCGCAAAAAGGGTTAGCCGAAGCCGAAGATAGCGGGTACTCGGCTCAAGTTTAGTGCCATGTCTCCCTTATCATAAGTTACTTTTACAGTACTAGTAACGAGCTAGTCGGACATCTTTCTATGTGAATGCTGTCAAGTGTCAACGTGTCAACGGGCCATCTCTTTTTCCTTTTTCACCCTCGCCTTCGTCAACTTGAATAACAAGCGCGGCGGCCTTTTTTTCCGTGATGTACGCATGAGGTCCGTGATAGTGTCGACGACCACTACACCAAGAGTAAGGTTTCAGCATCACAGTTCGTTCCATGACGAAAACCGAATACGCACTCTACGAAGTACCAGATCCTGAGAGAGGGAGGGAAGATAGATTAGAAGAGTAATCAGCCCTGAGCCCGACTGGCAGGACGGAAGACGAGAAGGCCCAGAGGGCCCCACACTGCGTACGTACATTGCCAAGAGGAGCACACTACCCGTAATCACCGACGAATAATTCATCGTGTTTGACGTTACAGGCAGATACGTCGGCAGCGAGAAGATCACCGAAACGAACAGCGTCCACACAATGCAGTTGAGGTTCACCGCCCACCCAAGCAATCCATCACCGAGATAAAACGGTCCAGGCTTGAATTGTACCTCAGGGTGATGCTGGAATATGCGGCGGAGCGCGATGGGGATTATGTATGAGATATCGAGAGCCATTGCGGTGAGCGAAAATATGGCATTCGCCGCGACTGGAGAAGCAAAGTCGAGCAAGCCGGGGAGAATGCTCAGCAAAGTCGTGAGCCAAATGGCGCGAAGGGGCGTGTGGGTCCATTTGGATACATGGCCAAAGTAGCCGTTGTCCGGGAAACCTGCAGTGCATGCACGGGTTTCGCGTTTTTTTTCGTCAGTATTTGTAACGTGGGCAGCGGCAAGATGTGCGTATACCCTTGTCACGACTGAAGGCATAGACAGTCCTCGAGCAAGCATGGAGAGCAGTTTGGCAGACGAAAAACGCCGTGAGACACACAAATGTCTGCAGAGGATAACAGCTACCGTGACCTCCTAAACACATATTCTGTTACGCACCCAAAGGAACAGTGCGCCAGTTTTTCCCATTCGCAGTGTCATAATCTGATGACCCATGAGCTCCGAAAAGTACGATAAAATCGAGAATCATCGCGTGCCTGAAGGAAAGCTGATCCGGAAGGTCCGGGAAGATTCTCCCTGAGTGCATTGTAAGGACTGGGTGTGGATAACAGAGACGGTGAAACGCACAAGGGACCAGAACACAATACAAGCACTATGTTGAGCAACCATCCAAGTAGACCTGTTCCTATAACTGTAATACGTAACTTAGGCCTGCGGGTAATAGTACACTTTCCGAATTACTCGCCAGCGATGAATATGGCAGCGGGAGCTGAAAAACACGGCAATAAGAAAGAGGAAATCACTACAAGCCAGTCGACCCTACCGGCATAGGCTGCGCGCTTGACTTCTTCGCTAAAAGATACAATGTAAGTGAAGGCAGCTCAGAAAAAGAAACGTTACATACGATATATGTGCCGTCGCATCATAATCCTATTCTTTAATCAGGGACTCGAAGCTTCACATCAAAGTACCCAGAACATACCGTCATCTAGAAACAGGCTCGTTGGTTTACACGAATTTGGAATAAATTTACACGAACCGTCCACTGTACGCTCAACAGTCCGAATAAGAACGCCAGTCCGTTGTTCCATCCGTTCGTCTGGTTGATAATGCCGTCAGAGCCGAATACATAGCTCGCGTGGTGCATGTCATGGCGGGCCGTCGTTGCTAGCAAGACAATGACGATGACTGGATTGACTCCATCAATACTGAATAAATGGAGGTAATGAGGCGGTTGTGACGCACGGACTGTCGTTCCGAGATTCACAAATACGAAACCCTTAGTGAAGGTTGCGAGATGACGAGTGGCAAGGCAGTTCTGTATAACCCGAGAAGCGGCGTTTAATGGCCGTATCATAAGGGGGCCAGCTCCACCACTGGCAAGCGGACATGCCAAGACGTACTAAGATTCCATGGAACACCAATAATCCGACAAAGAGGCCAACGACCTTGCCAGAGGTGACCTCATACTTACCGTCTTTAGCTACAACGACTGCCGCCCATATCATGTTCGAAAGACCGAATTCGGTAGAGGAAATTCCGGCAACTTGGCCAAGAATGTTCAACCAGCCAACTAGCCAACCAACCTCCAATATTGTAAACACGGGCGTCTGTTTGACAGGCCAGAGAAGCACCTACAATTGGTCTGTGCCTCTTGGGCACGAGCTGCGCGGATGCAGTATACCTGTCACAGAACCCTTATGAGCGAGCGTGGCGCCTGGAAAAGTAGTGGGAGAAACGTGCAGTCCACCACATGTAGGGAACGCGCTGACGATTTCAGCAATGGATGATCCTGCATCCGAGTCATGGTTCGTGAGTGGGGTAACGTGAGAAAGAGAACGACTTGCCCAAGGTGAAGCACATGGTCGCTCCAAGAATCCAGCACCACGTAACCTATATGGGGATTGGCGCTGATGGGATCATGGAAGAGTGCTTGTATGTGTTTGTTGACGTACTGACGAAGGGCCCCCCAAAAGCAACGGGGTATTGAAAGTAGTTGCGACGGATGAGCAAAGACCCTATGGTAAGTACTAGATTAGAGTAATTTTGCAAGAGAAGGGGAAGGCGTACCATAATGCTAAACGCAAAGCTAATCTGTCGTGTAGAGATTGTCTATAAGAATTGAGAAATAAAGATGGACAAGTGTCACACACCGTCGCGAGATTGCTGAACTCGCGCTTGAAGGAGGGGACGTAGCCTAACGACTCGAGCTTCTTGTCGTCGTCATCCTCGAGGCTAGAGGTACCATACTCGCGGTCGGTCATGATGTAGATGGTGAGAGTATGAAGGAAGGAGAACCCAAAGAGAAGGACATCAGATCGAGCAAATTTTTTTCGACCGAGAGAAACAGAGCCGGGTAAAGAGAGCTATGACTCCCTAGTGCCAGCAGGATGCTGTAATACTGCAAATCATTTATCCGCCGCACATTGATGCGTTCATCGGCCTCGGTTGGGAACACATATCCAGTTGGAGTGGGAGGTCGAAGCATATAAGCCACGTGCCGGATGTCGCGCGCGTGATTTTAATTTGGGAACCGAGTCAACCGACACAGCCACGGCAAGCCTCTTTTCTACTCAATATTCGGAGCAACACCAATGCCCGCCTAGCTCAATCGGATAGAGCGTCAGACTCTTAGGCGGGTGATAACGTCCTACAGTTATCTGAAGGCTGCGAGTTCGACCCTCGCGGTGGGCTAGTACTTTTCTTCTTTTGCATTCCAGGTTTCCGACATCGCTTGATCTCCAAACTTCTCGGACCCACGCTAGCAGGGTAAAGCGTCGACTTCGATGTAAACAAGACGCGATGGTTATTACCTCTTCATGAACTAATTCAAGTTAGGGTGCTGTGTTGTGACTTACAATGCGTACAGCCCTAGCACTGCAGCATCATGTGGTAATTGGGAATGGCCGAACGTTCCTCCGTCAAGGGAGGTAGCGTGACAAGCCCGCCGGAACGTTTCCGGAATTTCTAATTCTAAGGTCACGCTCAATTCAGTGCGCCGCCGTCACTGGCCTACAAATGACAAAATGGAGTTAATGACAGGACCAAGCCAGCGCAACGTGTTTGCTTTCCCTGTAGGTAGGTTCCGGATACGATCTTGTTTCTTTCTGTTGTAAATACAGTAGTACTCAGTGTAAATCCTGGCGTGACTGCCGACGATCCGGTCGGCGAGGCGATGAATTGAGCCATTGGAATGGTCTTAGCCTGTGCGCGTGTTTTGGCGTGCTTGCCCCTGGATTCCCCCGAGTCAGCGATCGCTCGTCCCTTCGCTTGTTTCTTCCCCCCAAGGTCAACACAAGCCGCCACTACAATCCAACTTCACGACAGGTCTGCGAGCCTATTTTAACTTCACGAATTCTCGAACCAACCATCTATTTTACAGTTTCTGCCCCTTACTACCCCTGAGTACCGTTAAAGAACACCGAGTCTGGACGACTCTATGTATCTTCTTCTCATCAAGTGGCGAGCCAAGAAGCTCGCAAGGCACGGCGATCAGCAGATAGTACAAGTACGTTTACTTCTCGATGCTCGCGGAGCCGAGATTGGACAAGGCGACCGCAACAGGATCGAGGAGCAGCTTCTCCAGTAAGTGGGCGTTACGCAGTGGCCATAGGAACTAATTGGAAATGTCCTTTTCTTTTTTACACTTCAGTGCCGATGATCTCAGGACAGGTTGGACGTGCCACGCTCGGCGCAACTCAGACAAGCGAGGCTCTTCTGCGATTGCGCCGAAGAAACACTGCGCATTCTCAAGGTAAGTCACAAGACACGGCGTCAGTTTGAGCGACTGCTGAGCGCTGACCATTGCTTTACGCAGGAGGAGATGCTGCCGCCACTCCACAGATCGAGACAGGACCTCTCCGCAGACGGATCAATTCCTGATCCTTGTTCGGAGGTCACGCTGCTTGCTTGCGGGGTAGATTGCGTGGCGATTTCAGTAGAGGATAGTAAGCGATGGCTTAATCTAGATTACCATCAGCCCCTTATCTGCAGCATTCTATACTGCATTGTCCTTGTCTACATGGGAATCATAGACCCCGTTCCTGTTCCTCGAAGAGTATATGGCAAACCAGGCGATGGCACTACAATACGGTAAACAAGCCATATCCCAAAGGGGTTCACCATGACCACGGATTCTTCGCGTGCACAACGACTAACCTGGTTTACTCGACATCGGTGACCCGATAGAATTAAGTTGGAAATGACCAGCACGTTCCAAGGCATGATCTTCCCTTCGCCACTACTGCTGCTACCAGCGATGCCAGTGGCTTTCACAATCTCGGCGGCGCTTCACCGACTGTTGGGATTACGTTTACTATGTTACCCTCGGCTATTCTACGTTCACAACGTACCAGAGCACGTACTTCGTACATAACTTAGCCTTTTGGTATTAACAATGACCATTGAGGCCTTGAGGAGCAGTGCCACTAGCAACCCGGCTGCGCCAAAAAATGATGAATGATAAGTCGCACGCCCGCGCGGCCGGATCACGGACCGGATTTTCCCCCTAGCTGTCTCCTCCCTCAGTGCGATGGTCCGTCTGATCACGCATAACCTCCTTGCATGTCACGTCAAGGGTTGCACTACCAATAATTTCCCACTAAAACTCACCAACATCGAACTTGCTCTTCGCGAAGCTGAATTTAACCCTGACTTTCTCCGTGGCTTCCTTCCCAGAATCGAATGGGATGCCCTAATCCAGGCCTCCCGCGAAGTAAGTAACACATCTTTGTTCATATGGAACCGGCGAAATGAATTGTCATATATAAGGTGGGAGATACGTCGCTTCCCGTCGAGCGTCCAGAGATGCTCGATGACGACCTATTGAGACAGTTGCACCACGTGCTTCTCGAAGTCAGTCGACACGCATTCAGTACCATCTCTCTAATCTGACGACGTCTTCTTAGATTCACATAGACAATGGTTCCATGACGTGTCCAAACTGCGGCCACGTCTATCCGATCTCGAATGGGATCCCAAATATGGTCCGCATCTTGCGTACTTTCCTCCAATCATCACTGGTTCTCATCTTTCTACGCATTTCCCGCTCAGCTATTGGCAGAGCACGAGATCGGGTAGTGTCATCGCACTAATACAGCAATATAGCAGCAGGCTGTGTCGATGGTTTTTGGAAACACAAGCACACATAATTGAGTTCTACTCGACGCGAGACGTTTTCGCTGAGAAACACGGTACATGTAAGCTGGATTACCCGGCTGAAGGAACTGGTATTCGTACAAGAAATGTGCTGTTGCGCCGCAGTACTTCCGATGCAAGGGTTGGCAACCTAAACAAGAGACACAAAATTCAAATAAGCGTTGCGCCAAATGTCAGTACGGCGGGATGCAAAAGCATCGAGACCAAGACCGGTCAAGTTATAGCGATTCTCGGTTGATGTCCTGTGATGAGACACTCAGGAATCGTGAATGTTATCGAACGTTCCGGCATTTGAGCGATTCCGCTAAGCGGGTTTAGCTAATTCGCTGACAAACCCCATGTATTTTTAACCTCTGCCTTGGATCGCTATGCCAGCGACGTTTTCCTTGAAGGAACCATCTCTTTCATTTATCTCTGTAACCTTTTGGATGGAATTCTCAAGGCAAGATGTTATCGATCACGCCGTAACGATACGAGCTTCAGTTCTTCAAAGTGCGTTTTCTTTTCTTTTTGGAAAGTCCACTTGGAGGACACGTATTTGTCGATTTTCAAGGAGAGTCTTTTGCGATGCTCCATACAGTATTTGATCAAGCCTCTTTTAAACGCCTTGAGGGCGCTAGAGCGATCTACAGCACGAAAAAAATCATTTGTTGCACACAGATGGGCTATATGGAATACGTGGCAGAGAAAAATTATGGGCAGAGAATGGGCTAGCACAGGCACTGGTACGTCCCGTGGTAACTTGTGTACTTGAATAGCTCGAATATGCTATGTGCATTATCCCAGTGTCACACGGCCCAGTATGAACGCCAATCGCAAGCAAGATCACAAGGCCCAAGGTGACACTTCCCATACCCCCAACGTTGAATCATCAAAGGTGTGCTCCTCATCAAGGTGGGGACGGGTTATTGATTTTAATGGATTCCCATTTGTAAAGCTCATCTATGGAAGCAACGCATGCACATCGCCGGACTAGCAAGGAATCAATTGACCGAGGACCGAGTCGATGTAGGTCTTCGTTGCGCAACGACTTGCAACTACCGCTGACTGACTCGATGCGATGTAGGCCAAGTGATGCCAATCGACAACACGCTCCCTGGTAATGTCCTGCTATAAATATTTGACTTTTGTATACGCGAAGTCAGGATCTACCGATTGCCATGCCTCTATCTCGTAATATGAGATATAGGCATAGCAATCGCTAGTACATGCAATGGCTGTGCATCATTTTTGGATCGCCTCATCGTCTGAATTCTGCTTACGGTCCCTACACCATGCAAGGTGGATGACACCGCTGCTCCGCACCAGAGCGCGGTGAATGTGTGCATCAAATCCAGCTCTATGCTCCAGACTTTCAATTCGAAAATTTTAGTAGTCACGCAGGAACCGTTCCCAGAGCTGACTAATTTGATGGCTCAGAGCCCGTTCGCGAGCCATTCCCAATTCGTCGTTGGGTGGATCTGCCCCAATGTCTGCGACAACTCTGGTTGGATTGTATCCTGCCAGTGAGTGGCCCAGACACAAGTAAGTTTCCGAAATCCCGGGAATGGTACGCAATTGCTGTGTCCGATTCCCAGGATTTCGGGAAATTACTTCTGTCTGCCACCCGTCGATATTCAACTTTGGGGAAATTCCTTCAATCAATCTGGGTACATTTCATCCGAGACGATAGTAACTTGTGTATCCATCTTGGCTGGCCTCGAAATATTGCAGCTCGGATCCGAATCGATCTCTTCCTCACCCGGTAACCGACGTCCGCCTCCATTGACACGCTCTGCCCTGCCCACTCTCACTTCTTTTTCATTCGATGGGGTCAGTGAATACTTGGAGGACCCCTTGAACCGCATCGATGCCCCTCAACTCAATCGCTTGTCTATAACCTTCAATCAAATCGTATTCGACACGCCGCAACTCATCCAACTCATTTGTCTCACACCAGGGTTGAAGGCACCCATCTTGCCTTCATGGATTATGCCGTTTGAATTGAACTTTCATCAGATAAATATGCCTACAGAGTGCTCAACGCGAGAATTTCGTGCAGCGAGTTGGATTGGCGACTTTCGTCTCTCGAGTAGGTCTTTACCCTCGTCCTTGCCTCTACTTTGCACGGTGCGTGTATGACCTCTACATCTACCAGATTCGATTTTCGCTCCCAGATTTGCGAGACGATTTCGAGAACAACCAATGGTTGGATGTTTTATGCCAATTTATCGCCGTGAAGGATCTCTCTCAATCCAAGCAATTTGCACCTCGTATCGTACGTAACATACGTAGCTCCCACCTGTGTAAAAAGGAAGGAGCTGTGTGGCGTCACGTCCTGAGGCTCCCATCTCACTACTCGCGATCCATCAGTTTTGAGACCACGCAGTCATGTCCTTGAGCAAGAACCCTCGACAAACAACGCCACGGATGGCACTGTCGCGGCAAAGTCGAAGTTAGTGTAAGGCGGATGAGTCGGCTGCGTTCACACAGATCGCATCGGCGCCCCTTATCGCATGCTCTGAACCGTCCGGGATACCCTAGCCTTGATCTCCTTTACGACGCGTCGGTTCTCTCTCGTCCAGATCGCTCTAGACTTGGAGCAGTCGACCGAGGTGACGTACTTCTTGTCATATTCGACCTCCTACTTCTAGTTCTCTTCCAGTGAGCTTCGTCTTTTGATTCTCCTTCACCGTTCCGGTCCCAGCCATGCGTCTTTTTGCTTTCGAATAGGTCCACTCCTTGGCCTATGTTCACGCCTCTCGATTAGCCCCTCTACTCCGCCATCTATCGACATCATTCGACTTCGACGACCCGCGTACACGACTTCGTACCGACTTAGGACATCGTAGAGTACATTTCGAGTATCAGTGACTCATAGTAGGTAGGCCACATGCAGGCCGCGCGTCGTCCTCGTCT
This sequence comes from Russula aff. rugulosa BPL654, assembly GCA_022496225.1. Classification (NCBI taxonomy): domain Eukaryota; kingdom Fungi; phylum Basidiomycota; class Agaricomycetes; order Russulales; family Russulaceae; genus Russula; species Russula aff. rugulosa BPL654. Next base: position 4,119 of record WTXE01000059.1, on the reverse strand, counting down.
TCTCTGATCTGCTCTCGTTTCCTTCATTCATACGTTTTTTCACATGGCCTTAGAAGGGCTGATAGTCATAGTCCGCCTTCATGTATTTAAGCCAGCGCTCGAACACCGAAAATGACCAGCAGAGTTTTCCCTTCCGTGTGTGCCAGCCGTCACCGGACGCCCTCTTCTCAGGCTCTTCTTTTGGCCTCCTTCCAACTGCCTAGCGAAGGGCTATCATGATACCGATTGTGCCCCCGAGCCGTGGTGCGTATTCGTCCTTCGCTTCTATTCGTAGTATCCGACGCAAAATATTTTCCGAATTGCGTCAGATACTACAACAAATCCAACATTTCCCAATACTCTCGCTCTTTCTTTCGACAGCAGGGCACTTCGATAAATTCTCCCCGAATATACAGTCGGACCCTTCAACTCGGGCCGGAGAACCCGACAACTGTCCCCGATGGATACGTGACGTCATCAAAACTTGTTTCTGAAATTGGATCTAGGCTAGATCCAATTTCAGAAATAAGCTGTCGTGTATCCGGCGTTGAAGGATACTATCAAAATGAGACGTGTGGTTGAAACCGATTGGATCTCCCATCTTGGTTGCCCATTGTATGTCCATCCCAGTTATCCCTTTGAAGAGCTGCTTTTGTACCTTGCTCGAGTAGATTCGGGTCTTACTGGGACCACCTACCAGAGCATCGCAAGCATGAGTCAATCTCAGCTCGGTCGGACCATCCAGCAGTTTCTGCTTTGCATAATCCATATGTAAAGCAGAAGCTGCTGGACAGTCCGGCCGAGCTGAGAAACGGCAATAGGGCTGGTTCTCTGGCCTGCTTCTCCACACGATTTGCGCTGGAGTTCAACATGGATGGAACAGCTCGCGATATAACCCACACACAGCCTAACACAGGTCGAAAGGCACATGACGTTGTGCATTGGTTCGACGACAGGATTCGAGAAACTGGTCTCAAAAAATCATACGCCGCCTCAGCTAGACGGAAGTGGCGTATGAACTTTTGAAGGGCACGCGGACGAATGTGGTGCGCCATCTGGCAGAGCATTCGGACGTAAACTGCATTGATCGTGAGCCGCAACTAATTCGTGGGTGGCGTGGAGAACTGGTTGCGGCCCTCCTAATTATGCACGCGGCACGGGTATGGAGTCGTAGAAGATGGGTGTCAGTGGTTAACTTCATGGAGGCCTTACTTCCACCATCGAGGTATGATACCCTTCGCCAATCTGCGCCGACATCTTGGCCCAAGAATCACCACGACCAAAAGACATTCGAGTGATATTCCAGGACTACGGCATGTGGTTAACCACGTCATAATTCGAGATGATCTCGATCGATCATCTCTGGAAATTTGTTGTGCGTGGGCAATAATACTGTGTGCCACTAACCAAAGCATCGACATCGTTTTGCCCGTTTGTCATATGACACAGACTCTTGGCTGATTCTGTGACAGCGATGGTTATCCAAGTAAAAACGCAAAGGATTACAGTACAAGGCGACTCTTCAAGGAGACTTGTTTGACGCGATGAATTCTGTCGTCAAATCGGCCATATTCTCCAAGCTTCCGGACTCGGAGTTGACTGCGACACCGACACCGAATCAACCACTGAGATTCTACATGTGACTCCAGCTGAGCCAAGCAAGAAGAAAAGAAAGGTGTCCACTATGCCAAAGGTGACTCCGGACCCTGTTAGGGTGAATCCGAAGGCGGTTATCCGGGTGGTGATCGCCTTGGCCTCTCCTGAACCTGCCGTAGTCTTCAGGAACCTCCGAGATCAAGCTCGACCAAGCGTCATTCGGATGGTTTCACCGCCTTCGACATTTGGCTTGCGGGCCTCTCGGACGAAACATTCAGGCAGACTGGAAATGCAGATCTGAAACACTATCAATCGCTGTTGGAGCGTTCACTTGCTCCTCATGATATCCTTCAATTCGAATGCGGCAGACGCATTTGAATTGAAGGATATCCCAGGAATAAGCAAAAGCGAAGAAATCGAGAAGGGCTTGTAGACGGAGGATGAGGACATTGACCTTCCCAGGGCATGCTCATGATCGCAAGCTTGAGGGGAGAAGGGTCCGGGGGTCATCTCGGCATCGCCAGTTGATAACTATTAGTGGCCATCCAAATTTGTATGAATTGTTGTTCAATGCGAATGCTTGTACTTGTAACTTGTGTGACGTGGCATGAGCAAGATGCTGTAATCACTATAAGGACGCCCGCGAGCTCGTAGTCGAGCCGCTCGCTCAGTCCCGTGTCGGAGCGCCCGCCTTCCTCTTTTTTGTCAACCCCAAACGACCCAAACTCTCACCTCACCCAGATCTGCGGGGTCGTTGGAGGAGTTCGAGTTCGAGTGACAACTCAAACCCATCCAATACGATGTCCTCATTACTCCTAGAAAGGAAAGCCGCGTAGGAGCGCGGATGGAGCTCTCTCTCTCTCGGATTCATATACTGTCAGCAACCGCTCGGCAAATCGAGCCGCCACTCATGAATTCCATGAAGAGCCGCTTCACCATGAGTGACTAGCCTCTCTCTAGCCTGCCTCTCTCCTTGACCACTGATGCCCGCCACATCCTTCGCCATCCCTCTTACCTCCGCGCGACGACCTTCCAACTCTTTCCTTCTTTCACCCCATTGTTATGAAGGCGACGCCGCAGAGCAGATCCCGTACAGGTTCACCGTCATCCGAGAGGAACGTCGTGAGTCATATACTTCAAAAGGGAGAGTCATTCTTCTTTACCCTTACGCGTAGACTGTCGCTGGCATCTCCCCCTCTGGCTCCTCTTTTTTGGAGTAACGGTGTCCATCCTCACTCTTTTATTCCTTCTCACTGGTTCGATGTATCCCATCCACGGTTGGTGGACCCGCTACGGCTCTGAATCTCTCGGCGTGCTTAAGGGCATCTGTCGCGCCGGACACTCGCCATCTGCAATCAACGACTCTGTGTCCTATCCTCTGGTACCTGTCAACTACGTAGAACCCAGCCACGTCTTTGCTCGATCAACAAGAAGTGGGGACTTGATTATGCCGTCTACGGTGATGAGACGTCCGTCCAAAAGTGGGCCAGCATTCCTAGTCGACAATTCTGTACGTGCGAGCTGGAGCCCAGGAGGTGCCGCAGTGTCATTGGTTGACCGCAAAAATCCTCCTTCTAATATTTTCGCGTAGCTTTCCTTGCTCGTTCAGATCCGCATCCCCGACATATCACGTGATGCGCGATGCGCCATCACTTCTGGTGTTTCGCCGACGCGACACGTCGAATCCGCGAGAAAGGTCGCACGAGTTCAACTGTGGTCTCTGGCAGGGATAATGCCAGATGTTTTGGGTATGTCGGGTGAGAATCACTGGTTACGGCGTGAGGCGCATGTCTCGAGTTTCGAGGTGGGGCCCGGTCAAATGCCCTTGCAGCGCTCAGCGGAGTTTACATGTCCACCGTCGCGGTCACTCCAGACGTTTGAGGTTTCTTGCGGTGACGAAGACGAGGCATGTTCAGTGGAGGTATGGCAGGGATTGTTCAGAGTTGAGATTAGAGCATAGCACCTAGGTGGGGTGCTCGTTAACACCATCTGTTCGGGTGGTGTGGTGCGAGTTCGGAAATGATCCGGCTAAGCGACTCGGTCGTAGTACGGTTGCTTCTGAAGTATCTCTTTTTTATATCTATAGTATTAAATGTAACACCTTGTAAGGTTTACAGTACTGCCCATCATGATTGTCCTCTTCTGCAGGTGGTTGTTCCTGCCGGACAAAGCCCAGGGGAAGCTTAGATTACGTAGTACAGTACAAGCCTCACTCTACAAGACACTCCCTTGTACACTCTCCTACCGTTGTGTGGATTCCCCGTTGGTGTGCATGCGCCTTACAGCACGCGCAAGTCGTTCTAGACGAGCGACGGCGACACCGACATTTAGCTAGACGAACAGCTTTCATCGTCACTGATTCCGAAGCGTCTGATCTGCGACTTTGACACCGGACAATGCCACAGCGTCAAAGCTCAGAGCCACAAACAAGGCGAAAACTTGCTGTGTTGTATTGTTGTATTCGTGGCGAAAACTTCCCGGCTTCCCGGTAGCGGACTCTGTCATACACCAAATCCGGCAAAGACACATACAAGGCATATACAT